>SNQJ01S0139179.1:8585-25250 GCA_010110895.2 Picea sitchensis | reverse complement strand
ACCCTGGACATTTCCAGGGGCCCTAGACATATCTAGGGGCTTACCTGCTTAGTCTCAGACTAAGAACCCCAGTCATATACCGGGGGCCCTAAGAAGGGTCTTTTTCCATGGCACTGACTATTTGGTCCCAGACCAAATACCCCAGGAGTGCACTGGGGGCCCTAGATCTCGTCTAGGGTCTTAGCCATCCTCCAGGAGAATGGCTCTCGCAGCTGCTTATAAATTTAACAATAGCAACACTGTAGACACATTTGTCCTTGACCCAAATGTCTCTAGCAGTATTGTGGTTGCTCCAAATTTTCATGAAGATCAAGTTGTTTCTTTTAAGTATTCATATGCCAAAGAACTAATGTACACATAAACATATGATAGCTATGAAAATGATGCTTATCATGAATAAATAGCTGCATAAGAAGATTTTCCTTGAGTCCTTCAAGAGGTTTCCTACGATGTGTTTTCACCTATGATTGAAGAGATGGAGGAAAAACAGGTCCCTGAGCTTGTGTGTGTTCAAAGTTTACCTGTTTATGATAAATTTGAAAATATACTTACTCTCGTAAAAGATCATGAAGACAAGCTTCATTTTCAGCCTTTACTTGAAATATTTGACAACGAAGGAAATATATTCTACCAGTCTTTTGTTTTTCAGAATAGGAGAGATCATAATGTTATTCACATAACAGATTTAGTATAGTGGCAACCTTGTCCTTTGGATCAACCCAAATTTTTTTGTCATGAGTTTCATGATCCAATAGCCGATTGGACGATGTCTCTGTTTCCAAAAGCGTCACACACTAACAGTTTGGGTGTGGTGTTTATTTGCTATTGTGAGTATGAGATGTCTAAGAATTTTTTGTTTCATACATTAAATTCTTTTTATGTTTTTTCAAACAGTTGTAAGCATAAATCCATGCCAAGAAATCAGTTGCTTGATTGACTATTTTGGAAATTTGTATATACATGAGCAAATTGGTTTTTCAGTTAGTTAGTATAGGAATTGTAAATAAGTAAGCTTGATGTTTCAATAATTTCCTTCAGTTTACATAGTGTGGTCAGATTATAGTTTGAGGTTTGTGTTCAGTGTGTGAATGTTTTAATTTTAAATAAAGAGTAGAAGTATACTTCAGGAAGGAGCAATTTATAGTTTGCAGCTCAGGTCAACTGTAGTGCATGATGGATAGCTACAAGTTTCATATTTTCAAAATGGATAAGGCACTGGAACTACAGGTTCTTGGCAACTTGCAGGGAGCATGTCATTCCCCAGTAGGAGCCAATGTTAACACCAATAATGTTTTTAACACCTGGCCATCATCCAACATCTCCAAGGGTCGGTTTCAAAATGAAGCTTTATCATTTCTTATCTTCATTTCCATTTGCAACTGTGCACTGCAAAATCAACTGTGCGCTGCAAACTTTACTGTGCACTACAAACTCAACTGTGTGTTGCAAACTCAGTTGTGCGTTGCAAACTCAACTGTGTGCTACAAACTCAAATGTGTGCTGCAAACTTCACTGTGCACTTCAAACTCAACTGTGCACTGCAAACTCAACTGTGTGTTGCAAACTTCACTGTGCACTGCAAACTTCACTCTGCACTGCAAACTCAACTGTGTGCTGCAAAATCAATTGTGCACTGCAAACTTGACTGTGTGCTGCCAATTTAATCTTATTTTCATCATAAATTTTAAATTTCGATATGGGTGTTATAAGCAAAATTTGTCCGTAGGGACGAATCCAACCTATCCAGCTGTGAAGCCGGTTACAACCCCTTTGGTAGCGCGGCATGAGGCAGAGACTACCCGCACCTTAGGTGGTCCTTCACCTGAGGCGGTAAAGAAGGGGGAAGAAGAAAGGTGAAAGACTTACGAGAAGTCGTTCTCAGGACCACCCACCCTGGGTGTTATCCTTCCTTAGCTTCCTGTATGGCCGAAATGGCTTGGGGGGTGAAAATTATAGACAATGGGATGAAAATGAGCTTGCTGATTTTTAGGACAGTGAACTAAATAAAGTGGACAACGAGCTGTTCACTTCCTTAAAGTGTTGGAAACTGTCCCAGAATGGGTCACCGGGGTAAACCAGTATCCTGGGTAAATAACCAATGAATGCTTTAAGTAAAAGGGTATGAAACAAGGGTGAAAAGGGGGCTTAAAAGCTATAGCCAAGTACTTTTAAATGGCTATAAATTGCGAACAACAAGTTGTTCAAAGCTTCCAAGACAAGGAAACAAGCCCAGAAAGGCTTGATACCCCCCGGGGTGACCCGGGAAATGATCCCGGAAAATTGATAAATCCAAAAAAAGGGTTGTAAAAGTGGATGAACAACTTTGTAACAAGCTGTTACAGCTATGATATAAGGGAAATTATACACAACTTTAGTTTTTGTTCATGAGTGAAAAGGTGGACTGACGAAAAGTTGACTTTTAAAAGTATTTTATTGATCAATTTTTGTTTTTATCGCATGCCTTAACCACCACACTATTTTGAAGGTTATCCCGATCAGGTAAACACATCCCGGAACTGTTCCAACCAGTATAAGAAGAGTAGTCCTAGAAGTCCACGGTGGTTAGGTTGAAGAGTGCCCCATGCGGTTTAGAGAAGTAGGGGTTATCCACTTCTCGTCACTAGCGCTTTCAGGCTCTTAAAGCCGCTTGGATGGAAGAAGGATACCTGTGAAAAGGAAGAGGCTCAGGACCCCCCTAAAGAGGCTTTTTGCTGAGCTTACCCAAGCAAAGTAGTATTCCAACCGAGCTAAGCTAATCAACTCCTTGACCGTGTGGTACTGAGGAAAGACCACTCGACTTATACTAACTAGACAACTTCCAAGGGGCTCCTGATGAACACTCCCTGGCTTTGACTCATAATGTTCTATGAAAATGAAATTGCATAAAATGAAATACCAGACCATCCACGTGGCGAGGTCACACCTTGCTTTCACAAGTGTGCCTCCTGGTTACTGAAATTGAAATCTATCTTGAAACTATACACATGAAACAAGTAAATAGATAAGTGACATATATGTCACGGCTAGATAATGTGTATGTAAATATCTAAATAATATAAGTTTTTTGTTTTCTGTGTATGGGGCGGACCCCTGAATTGTTTTCAAGTCTTTTTTGCGGCGTTTTGCATATATTTAGCTTGCTGATTATGCATGGACCCTTTTTGGGGCAGCCACCTGTAGATTAGTGAGAGAAAAGATGATACAATGAAAATGTAACAAGATTAGATAATTACAACATTCAACCCAAAGGAATGGGTTGAGACTTTTTGCGAGCGGCAAAGCCGCCATATGCATGAAAGCCCCAACTAACTCCTTGTATGGGGATTGGAAATTTAGTGTTTGAAATACAAAAGATGTGATTGTTATCTACACAAGTATTAACTAGATTTTAGCATGAATTCACAAGTGGATCATTCAAACTACTTACACAAATAAAACATATAAACATTGATATGTATATCAGAAATTTATGGAGTGAGTGCAAGTGATAATTAAAGTGTGTATGAGGGTGATTGGATAGGATTTACCAATTGAAATGTGTGTTTTTCTTCGCTGCCTACTGGCCCCTTTGCCTCAAACAAGTCTCTAGGTGGTCCCCAACCACTTAAGAGAAGCAGAATGGGTGATCGGATGTATCCTTCCAGGAAAACAACGAAATTTTAGTATTTATGTATGAAAAAAACTGAAATAAACATAATATAAATTTACATATAAGAAGTATATAACATCTAACTAAGATGGCTGTCCCATGGGGGGAAATTGACCAAAATGATCAATTTTCCTGTTTGGGACAACAAGGTTAATGGTAAGAAAACATAACAGAAACATACATGAATGAAAAGATGAAGCAAAAAAGTATGGACAACCAGCTATGAGGTCTATTTAAGGGTTCTCCTAAGGGGCCCTAGGAATCCCAACCACTAGCTAAGGCTGAAAACGATTGAATACTTCATAAAATTTGCACTAAATCACATTAAACAAATTAAACCAAGTTGTTAGAAAATGAAAGTGAGCAAGTTAAACCCAAGGAAGCAACAACAAACACCTAGCTAACCAATCCCTCCTGGAGATATCTAACATATCAAGAATTTACCCCTACCCCTCAACCTTTAACCAACAAATGACACATCCAACAACTAAAATTCAACAATTACACACACACAAAGAGTCTTATAAATTTCAGCGGAGCTTTGTTACTATATTCATCGTCTCATTTTTACAATGCCAACCCTCTTATTTATAAAGGAGAGGGGAAGGCCTAGGGTTAGGTCACAAAAACAATTGTCACTTTTGGAAAAGTGAAAAGTGGACCAACCCTAAAGTATTTTTGTCATTTTTTACAAAAATTAACCTTATCCAAAAAGGGAACCTTATCCAAAAGGGAATCTTATCCAAAAAAGGGGATCAAATCAGATTTGACTTGACCCTTCAATTACATAATAGTTACATGCCAAAAGTAAATCATACGAGAGTTTATATTACAAAAATTCATTTTTCATAAAATGACAAAGCTTGATATGCCACATCATCATTTGCCTTGGGATTTGTGCCATCCCAAATGCTCTTTGACTGCTGCCATGTTTTGCAGCTGTAGGTGATGTGTTTCAGGACAATATCCGACCATCCATGGCTGCCGGATTCACCGGAATGAAGGCCCAAGGTGTGGGGAATTGTTGAGTTGCTTTGGAGGGCAAGGGGACTTCGGGATTTGGTCGTTGTAAGTAAGGAAATTCCCACTATTTAGGCACTTTTCAGACCTAATTATGCCCCCCCTTTGCTGCCTATAAGTTTCCCTATGAGTTGGCTAACACATGGCTTTGATTTGGGCTTGTTTCGGTAAGAGGACCCCTTGGACCTGAACTTTGAGAGGCTCTTCTTCTGTACCAAATAGTCCCAAACATGTTCTTTACTGTTTCCATGTTGTAGCTCTTTCCACTACCTTTCCGCTTCCTTTTGTTTGGCGCCAATCCGACTCCGGATGAGTGAGATATGACCCCCAGAAGGTATGTGGATGAAGCTGGCCAATGGACTGATCAGGGAAAAGATTTGGAATTGGGGTGAAATTCTGGGTTGGACACTAGAATTGACAGGGTTTACCCGACGCCCCTGGTCACCCATGTGATCGAGGGTAAGCTCCAAGGGGCCACGGAGTTTGGGGGAAATGGTGATTGGCTGTGGCGCTGGGCGGTTGGGCGTGCGCGCGGGGGGTCGCGTGGGAGGGAATGGGAGAGGGGCCGTGTGCAGAGGGAGGAGAGGGATGAGGGAAGGGAAGGAGGCGGTGACAGAGGTGGGGAAATGGGAATGCAGCACACAAAGGGGAGAAGGGAGGCTAGGGGGTGTGGGCTGCACGCGCAGAGGGAGGAGCCCGTGGTGGTGGAATGGGAGAGGAGGCCGTAGGAGAGGTAGTGGAAGTGGAGCTCGGAGTGGGGAAGGGTATGGGCACGAGATGGTGGAGGCTGTGGAGGGGAGGAAGTGGCAGAGCGGGAAACGAAGTAGGGAAATGGAGGAGGAGGTCGTGGGGAAATGGGTGGGGTTGCATGCAGCAACGGGAGGAGAAGCGTACGCGCAGAGGGGGTGGTGGTGGTGGCACCCGGGTGGTGGACGGGCTGCCAACCACCTCCAAAAATTAAAAAAATGAAAACTATAGACAGAGTGGGTTTTTCACCAGCAGAATGGAGGGAAGGTTTTGGGTTCAAACCCCCTGCCCTCCACTTGGATTTCTGGGTAGTTTTTTGAGGTTTTTTGGGAAAAGGAAAAGGGGAAGGCTGGGGTTCAAAGCCCAGGGCTTCCCAGTGACATGCCCATGCCTGCAACCTCCAATAGATAGCTTTACAATTCAAAATTTAAAGGAGCCATGGAGGCTTGGGCCTGGTGCCCAAGAGGGGTTCGAATCCCCTCTCCTTTGCATTTTTCAGTACACATACACCCTTAATAAACTCAGCCATTAATCCATCAGACTGAAAGAGCAAGCAATCTCATCTTTGAAACAAACAAACAAAAACTAATTTCTTCTTGCAGAACCTCGAAACAACCAACAACATATCTTATTGGTTTTTTGGAAATGAGCATAATGGGTTACTCGGTCAATGGCTTGGAGATGGCAGTATGGAAGCTGGTTGTCCACTGCTGAGTTATTTCTACTGTCCAAAACCTCCCTTTGCTGCCATGAACTACTGTTGCAGCTATTGCAGATCTCTCCCCTTTCTGGCCAAACTGTCCAAATGGCTTGGGAGAGGGGAGAAGGGGATTTTTTTTTTTTACCAAAAAACCAAATTTTCCCCCATTTTGCATGAGGCTACGTGCCCATTCCCCAAATTTCCTGAAAATATTTAATCAAATATTTTTTAATTTTTTATTAACTTTGAGTTTGACCCTGTTGTAGTTGACTCAGCCCAAAAAATGTTGACTAGCGAGACAGAGTCGGAATCGGATGCAAGTCACACTGTTGGAAAGGTCTTGACGAGTAAATCAGGAATATGCCATCACCAACTGAGATAATGCCACCTCAGCCCTCAAATTCAACCTGGAACAGTGGCCACTTAAAACCCTTGACTTGCTAGTGGACCCACATGACACCTAATCTTGCGAAAGGTGCCAAATCGTCATACGATATCCAATAGAGGCAAATGAGGTACCGTAAAAAAGGTATAGACGAGTAATTCGATGAGGTGACAATATCATTTTGTGCCAGGGTCATTTATGACTGCCTTATCTGTTATGAAACCGTGTTATGCGAGCTGGTGGAACCCTTTTTGCCTAAAATTATTGGCCAACTTATGACAGCTCTAACTAGGCCAGCTGAAGTCAGAATGAGGAAAATGAGATGTCGTTGGAAAGGTGTCTGAGTCTATTATAGCATGGAATCACTTAATATCTAATTTATAACTCTTTACCCACCAATTTTATACCATGAATCATTGCAACCAATTTGGTGTCCAAAAATGGTCATAAGCTTGCAAAAGCTCATTCTTACGAACCGGGGGTCGAAACCAAGCACGGGATATACCGTTGGAAAGGTCTCAAACTTCCCTACACCATGTCTAGGTTTTATTTTCCCTTTGATACCATAATATGAAAATAATCACACCAGAAAACCACGACTATTGGTTTTGGTCGTTCGGGTGACATTGACTTTGCGTGCCTTGTATGGGGTCATACTGACTCAGAATCAAGTTTGTGATATCTCATTGAAAATATTGTTCCGATCCATACCACTTGGAAGTGATGTATTCCTTGAATCAAATAGCCTTGACATGATGAAGAAATGTCATGGGAAGGCCCACAAATCCCTGAAAACAACCAACTAATACTCTTTCAAGGGTAGAGGCCATAGTAACTATGACTCCCGCCACTGTCTTTGACTGGAACCATAACATCAAGGGGTGTTTATGGAGAAGTAACTGTTTAAAACACCATGTTGAGCCTAGAGCAGATTTTTGGGTCAACAATGGGTTCTTCTAAAAGTTTTTGTGAAGATGAATAATTATATTATTGACTTTCTGACCAAACATTAGCCCGACCCAATTTGTCGTTTGGGAGAAAATTTTAAATCATCACCTATAGGAAAGTTTGTAGCGAATCCTGAAATTTTGCTGCAAACTCTGACAGTCTAATAAATCCGAGTTGTATGAGGGTTGTCACTTGTCTTAGGAGGTTTGAATGGGTTCTCAAAGATCGGTTAGACACCAAGGGACACTTTTACCTAAGAATGAACTCCACTAAATCTCCAAGCAATGAGCTGGCTACAGTTGCATTTATTGTAAAAGATAGTTTCTAGGAATCAAGGAATTAGTTGGATTTTCTGTTTTCCACATATCTCTAAGGCATATAATCTAATGCATGGAGTAGGTTGCAAACTCTTAGAGATATTATTGATGCAAATTTATATTTAATGTGTGAGGACTCCAAAAATAGGGGCTTGAGTTAGGAGAGAGATTGAGGCAATTTAGCTGTGTATGCTAATTTGTAAGCCTGCTGGGCATATCAGAATGTAACATTTTTGCCATTACAGATTCATGAGAGTTGTTACTATCAGATTTTGTTTTCTCTGTTTTCCAATTTACATTTTAATCTTTCTTGAATGAATTTAAGACATTGAGGATCAATGTTTGTTCATTGGTAGGAGATTCATGAGTTGCAAAGGATTTGCAGTGATTTTCTTCTTTCATTATTTATGTTCAAGTATTCTTTTTATTCATTTTGCAAAGAGGATCATTGCTTGATGAATATTTCTTCTTAGTGTTATCTACTTCATTCTTATATTCATCATTATATAGCCCTTTTGTCTAGTAGGCAACTTGTTTGCCTTTGATCTGCAGAATGTTATGACTCCATTCCCAATGGAATGTCTCTGCAAACAATATGTTGATCTCTTTCTTGTTATTTCTTGCTAAATCCACCAACAATAAAATGATTTAATTATTCAAATTCTGATGGGTATTAGGCTTACACCTATAACATTCTAGGTGTGACTTCTAGTGCTAAAACAAAGAAAGAAAATCAAGTCAGTCAAGGCACAATTAAAGAAGAAAGAAGGATCTCAAAATTCCAACTTAGAAGAAGTTGAGCAGATAATCATGAAGTTAAATATTCAAGTATATTAATACAAAAGGATTGAAGAGACACTCAAAATCCAGTTAGAAGAAAAGGAGAAGATGATTGAAAACTTGGAAGTAGAAATAGTCACTCTAAGAAAAGATCTTCAGACGAAACATATGTAGCAGAATAGTACCAAAATATAGGATGAGATCATCAGTAATCAAAGACCATACTATGATAGGTCTGAGCTAGGATACAACCATATGCAGACTGAAAAAGGATCGAGCTCCAAGACAATAGAACAAGAAGAAAAACAAAGAACCTATGCAGAAATAGTCAGAGGTACTCAAGAAGAAAATCATTGATGAACTGAACCACCAAGAAGATTTAGAGCACAAAACCAACAATCAACAACATGCCAAAAATAAGAAGTCTTTAGAAGAGAAACACCATTCAGAACATCCCCTACATGTAGGTATCAAACTATTTTTCTTGGTTTATGATATTCTTGTAACAATTTTGGTCACAAAGTTGTAAACTGTAGAGCCTATGCCAAGAACAAAAGAAACTATGAAGGCTATTCAAACAAAAATTATCTCATAAAGTCACATGAAGAACAAAACATAAATCACAACAATTTGGGTTCACTAAGTAATGAAATAGAGTGCTACAAGTACAACAATTTTGGACACATGGCCAAAGATTGTACACTGACTTTTCCTCCAAGGGAACCAAATAAAAATATCAACATACACAAACAGGAACCAAAAAGGATATGGAGAAGGAAGCAAGATCAATTCAACACTAAAGAATGTTCGCTTGCTTTACAAGATCAACACAAGAAAAGTGGGTGGTATGTTAACAATAGTTGTTCAAAGCATATGACAAGTGACAAGAACAAGTTTCCGACACTGAAGAAGGAATGAGATGGATCAATTTTGTTTGGAAATGATAAATTAGCCAGAATTATAGGAAGATGCATAGTCAAGCTCGTAAGCAAAGATGCCAAGGTAGAAAATGTTCTACTGGTCGAAGATATGAAGCACAATATTCTAAGTGTAAGTCAGATGTGTGGTCAAGGACACAAACTTTTGTTTGACTCAAAAAAATGTGAGATAAGGAAAGAAGGACCGGGAAAGTTGGTGGCTACAGCTAGAAGAACTCCAAACAACATATATGTCCTAAATGAAATTGGAAAGGAAAGATGTTTCTTAGGAAAGGAAAATGAAAGTTAGCTCTAGCATAGAAGAATGGGTCACATAAACTTTGATAACCTTGTCAAAAACAACAAAAAAGAAGAAGTGAAAGAAATGGCCGAGATCTCGAAGCCAACAAATACTCTATGTGAGCATTGTCTACTAATCCAAAAAGGATCCAGAGAAGGCTAAGAAAAACTCAGAACACACAGAGGAAAATCAGAATGATCGGAATGGCTTCAACAAACAAAGAAAGGGAAAACATTCAAAGTTCCCAAAACTCAGTTAAAATGGCATGGTCACGAAGATCACGTCACAAAATTTCTAACGACGTAAACGGCTCGTCAAACGGAGTTACAGATCGAAAGATATAAGCAGTCAATGTTTAGGTCAAACTTGGACAAAAAGTCAAAGGTCAAGGTGACACGTGTCACCACTACAAGGGTGACACGCAACATGTTTGTACAACTGATGTGGTAGAGTGTTGAGTTGGCATGGGATGACATGGAAAGGTCATACAGGTTTGATGACAGACACATGGATGAATTAGGTTGTGACAAGTGTCATTTTGATGGGAAAATGTTATGGTGCCACATGGCCCATTCATGGTATGCCACATGGAACCCCTGTAGTCTAGTTGGCAAGTGGTAAGATTATATGACTCCACAAGTGTCAAACCCACGACCTCTGGGCGGGGGTAGTTCTTTGGTAGGGCCTGGGGTACCATCCCGCCCACAATGTTTCTTAACCCTTATGGTCTGTATTAAACATTTGAATTGCAATGGTTGTATTTTCAGTGGGATAAAGGGCTGGGTCTAGGCCCCATCCCATGGTTTCATGCCACATACCATATGTCCACACCGATAACTGTTGGCGGTTCCACCATATATGGTGGCATATTTCGCCAAACTTAACCGCCTACCATTTTAGAAGCATATCTGCCAATTTAGCAACACACCAGAATGTAGTTACAACTATATGCCAAAAGGGGAGTCCGCGGGATTCAATCCCAGGACCTCTTCCAACAAGTGACTTAGAATAGCTGCTAATAAACAATGTTCCAACCACTTCAATTATTACATAACCACCCAAAAAAATTATAAAAAGGGGGCCTTCCGCCAGTGTACGAGAGAGGAGAACCAAGAGTGTGCCCGTATGGATTTTCGTACGAATTTAGAGACAGGGCACGCATTTTGAGATTTTATCAGTCATTTATTGCAAAGGTAGGGCACTAAAACCGAGGCAGGGGTGTCTCTTGGGCCTAAAAGTTCCATACTCATATTGAGGCGTGGAGACAGTCATTTTTAGGTAATTCGACGCCACAAATGTAGTGGTGATATTTGTTTTCTAATCTGAGAAAAACTTCTAAGGCTTAACTCCAGAATGAGGTATACTTATGTATTTTGCCCAATTCTTTTGTGGAGTTAATAAAATGACCTACCCATTTGAGAGAAAGACCCGAAGACGTAGTCCACCAAGGACGAACTCCATTATCAATTTCTTTGTGTTCATATTTCATGCTTATGTCTCTTTCATTTTGAGTTTTTCATTCTTTATGGTGTCCTTTAGTTTATGCTCATTTTATACAATTTTGTAATAAGTCACTTGACGAAAATATCCTGGATCATCTACAAGGAAAACAAACCAAGACCAAGTTCAAATCAAAAGAGTACTCCATGAAAAAACCATTGGATATTGTACACACTGACCTATGTGGACCTACAAGAACAAAGGGATTAAATGGTGAATAATACTTTATGCTACTGGTTGATGACTACACAAGAATGACTGTAGTTTTCTTTCTTAGGAAGAAGTCAGAGGCATTCAAACACTTCAAGATATACAAAGAGATGGTTGAAAGTGTGATGAACTTTAAAATAAAGTGCTTAAGATCAAAAAATGGAGGAGAGTTTACATCAAAGGTGTTAGCGTCAGAAGTCACTCTTGGATTGCAACAGGAGCAGAGCCCGACGCCCATCAGTTTATGTCACGATTTGTTTATAAAAAGGGGGTGACTGAATGGAAGTTAACTCAAAACAATATTGTTTTAACTCCGAAACTAGGCCAGGCATGCATGGGCAAGTGAGGTCTTAGATAAACTTCAGACAGTGAGTTGTAGTAAGGGTGAATAGGGGGAAGACTTGTATAAGAGAAATGCAAAGGTCTGTCGTAAACATCAGGTTTCTAACAGACTATAGGAGAAAACATCTAAACACAAGATCTTCTTACATTCAAACGGAAAAACTGGAGAATACAACAATGCAACAATAAATCCTACAATTGATCGACAATTTCAGCTACAATGAATGGGAGGTCCCTTGTCTCCCAAAACGCCGATCCCCGAAATGTCGACTGGCTGCCACCTATACCAACTGGATCGGATGACCCATATTTGTTATATAGGCGCTATCCATTGCGATAATCCCGATGCAACTCTGTTAACTGGGATTCCCCGCCGACCGTCAATTTGCTTTGCCAATTGATCCTTGCCATTGAAATCAAACTGCTCGCTCGCTTGATTTTTAAACCCAAAATGGACTTCTCCTATGGGCTGCACTCAGTGCTTAGGTTGCGGCCTTGGACTAGAACGCATTTGATGGGTTTTCACACCCCCCTTTCTTCGCATTCTGCATCAAGGGTCTGAAATCGGGAAAAAACACCCTGCTTGCAAGAATTGGTGCTAACATTAGGCTCCATGGGGGATAGAGTCATCCCTGTGATGCTATAAGAACTCATTTTGCAGCTTCAATGCCTTCTGTTGGGCTATGGAGTCATTTACTAAGCCGAAAAATAAAAAGAGAAAATAAAAAAATAATCAAAAGGACAATATTTACAAACAAAGGAGTCATCTAAGGCTCAAACAAAACATTTCTTTAAAAAATGCCCATTTACTGGGTTGTTGAAAACCTCTTCCCGCTCCAAATCCTGCAACCTGTACGTGTTGTTTGAGAAAACCTCAGAGATTTTGAAAGGCCCGATCCATAGGGCGTCAAACTTGTTGTGTTTTCCCTTATCTTGCATGGGTGCATTCCATTTAAGCACCATATCCCCGATCTCAAACTCTTTCTTCTTGACTTTCCTGTCAAAAGCCAGTTTGACTTTCTGCTGATGGTCCTGAATTCTGTCCATTACCTGCTCTCTGGCCTGCTAGACTTCCACCAGTTGATGAACTCTTCTGATCATCTCATCAGGCTCTTCTTGATGATCCTGGAGGAACTTTGCTACAGGAATGGCTAGCTGAGAAGGGAAAACAACTTCTTCTCCATAAACTAATTGGAAAGGGGAGATGCCTATAGATCTCTTTGTGGTCACTCGATCATCCCATAGAGAGAATTTCAACTTTGAATCCCAAGCCTTTTTGTTTTCCTCCAATAGTCTTTTGATGATCCTTATCAGGCTTTTGTTGGAGGACTCTGCTAAACCATTTCCCTAGGGATAGTATGGGGTGGAGTGAATCAGTTTGATCCCGAATTTCTCACAGAACTTCGCTAACTACTCAGCCTTGAATGAGGCTGCATTATCAGTAACAATCTTTCTTGGGCAGCCGAATCTTGTGATGACGTCTTCTAGGAATCCAATAATACCTTGTGGGAAGCACTCCTGGTGGGGATAGCTTCGATCCACTTAGTAAAGAAATATGTGGCAGTCAGGATCCATCTATGTTTCCCACTGGAAGCAGGGCGAATTTCTCCAATAAAATCTAGGCCCCATTGCTGGAAAGGTCCCGAAACAACTATAGTCTTTAAAGGCAGAGATTTGAGCTGTTGCTTTCCTGAAAATCTTTGGCATGGGATGCAGGCTCTGACCCTTCTGCAGATGTCAGTGAATATGGTGGGCCAGTATTACCCAGCCCTGAGGATTTTGTAGGCTGTGGTCTTCCAAAAATAGTGCCCTCCGCATAGGCCGCTGTGAAATTCAACCATGATCCTGTCGACCTCTTGTGGATTTATGCATTTTAATAGCTCCCCCAGGGGTCTTTCCAATATAAAATTTGATCGACAAGGCAATATCTGACTGCTTTGATCTTCAAAGCTCTTGCCTTGTTTCTTTGCAGGCCATCTGGAGGCCGCAACTCATGGAAAACATATATGAAATCCTTATACCAAGGACATCGAGCCAACAGGTGTTCTGTTTGAGGGTCTACATCAGACAGCTGATTCTGCTGATTTTCTGAACATGCATTGATGAAATCTACCCCAAAGGCTTTGCAATTTGCTTCATCCAACAGCTTGGCTAAGTCTTGACCTTTGATCAATTTGGTAGGCCTTATTTCCAATTCAAACTCCAGGATCTTGGCTATCCACTTACTCCTCCTCCCGTCTATGTCGGGTTGTACAAGGATGTCCTTCACAGAGGCTGAAGGAACGTATGCGGTCACTTTTGAGTGCAAGACATAAACTTTGAAATCTTTGAGAGATTTCACTAAGGCATAGGCCTGTTTCTCCATGATTTCATACCTAATTTCTGCATCCCTTAATTCTTTACTGAAGAAGGCAATGGGTTGCTCTCTCCCTTCCTCATTTTTCTGCAATAAGACCGCTGCTACTGTATCAAAAGAAGCGAAAGAAAAAACTAAGAAGTCTTTGGAATAGTCAGGACTGATCAACATAGGTGCCTTAGTCAATGCCTTTTTTATTTGGATAAAGGATTCCCTAGGTTCAACGGTCCATTTCACTTCATTTCCCTTCCTGAGCATGGTTGTGATGTGTTTCACCAGCTCAACAAAATTTGAGACGAATCTCCTCAGAAAATTGATCTTCCCCAAGAAGGCCTGAACTTCCTTCTTAGATCTGGGAAGTGTCAGGGTATGAATTGCATCTACCCTGCTGGGGTCAATTCTTACTCCCTTTGCTGATACTATATGGCCTAACAACTTCCCCTCCTTCATATAAAACAAAGATTTCTTGGGGTTTAAGGATAGGCCAAACCTATAACACTTCAAAAAAACTTTTCTCAGATGACAACAGTGCTCTCTGTCAGACCTGGAGAAGACTGTTATGTCATCCAAATAGATCACCACAAACTTATCTTTCTCCCCAATGAAGGCTATGTCCATGGCTCGCTGAAATGTTTCTCCTGCATTCATCAATCCAAAAGGCATTTTGGCATACATGAATGTGCCCCAAGGAGTGGTGAAGGCCATTTTTTCTCTGTCCTCAAGCATGACTAATATCTGATTATAACCAGAAAAACTATCAATCATGGATATCCTAGATGCACTAGTTACCCTCTGCAGTATTTGCTCCATGTTGGGCAAGGGGTAGTTGTCTTTCTTTGAGCTCCTGTTCAGGTTCCTGAAATCAACACAGAGCCTAATTTCTCCACTTTTTTTTCTCACCCGGACCTAATTGGCCACCCATTCGGAATATCTCAAAGGGACAATGATTTGGGCATCTAACAATTTCTTCACTTCTCTCTCCATGATGGGAAACAACATGGGATTTATCTGTCTCAGCTTCTGCCTGAATGGCTTAGCCTCTTCTTTCAGTGGGATCTTGTGCTCAATGACAGATGTGTCATAAGTCTTGAGGTCTTCATAGGCCCATGCAAACACATCAATGAATTCCTTTAATAACTCAGTATATTCCGCCCTCTGTTTGTTTCTCAGGATGCTTGATAATTTGACAAACTTAGGCTCCTCCTGTGTGCCAATGTTACACTTAGCTGTGTCAGCATATTCATTTGAAACCTTACCCGTTACTGCCACATCATTCCCATCAAACAATCTTTCTAAAGGGACTAGTCCCCTAGGAATGTGATTGTTAGGCAGCTAAATAATTTGGTGATTAGCAATTTCATTTAAAAACACCTCAGGGTGAGGGTCACCTTCCAGGTCAGGATCCTGATCAATGTGCAACACAGAAAATTCATCAACAGATTGGAGAAATTTTTCGATTTCCAGATCATCTTCGAATACCTTCCAATGCTTGACATTGTCCGGTATAGAGGGCCTATATTTTATTTCAACATCATATTTGACCATAGGCGGCATAGGAACTTTGAGAAAACTAGCTGAGACAACTAAAGAATCGGCTGAAGTGTTTTCCCCCCTCAAAATGAAAGAAATGTTAAAAGCCAAGAAGAAATTATGAATTAGGTTCCATACCTCATTTCTGTTATTTCTAAGCCGAGGGTGATTAACACGATAAGCATTTCTGACTTGCTGGATAATCAACTCAGCATCTCCAAATACTGCTATCTCTTTAATTCCCATTTCTTTTGCAGCCCTCATACCCAGAACAAGAGCTTCATATTCCACCACATTGTTGGTAGTTTCAAATTCTATCTTGTATGACAGGGATACGGTCTCTTGACAAGGTGATATGGAAACCACTCCAACGCCAACACCTTCACTAGAAGAAGCTCTATTGAAGAACATCTTCCAAACAGAGATGGTTGGAGGGGGGATATGATAATTAAGATTGGGTTGTTTTCTGACTTGGACAGGGTCTTTAGGAGCATCAGTGAGCTGCAATAAACTAGACCCCAAGTCAGTGTCAAGTGCGAAGATAGGATGATTGGTGGGGTTTTCTTCGTCACTAACAATGTAGGCTAGATGAGCTTCCCTATATAACCTCCTTTGTTCCCCTCCGAAGACTGGAATGGTGGCATACATGAGATCGACCTGTAATGTTCCTCCAAGATTTTTAATCCAAGATCTTGACAACAGCATGCCAAATTTGGGGGGGACATCAGCTACCACAATATCCATGACCACACTCTTCATGGGCAGCTGAAACAAAGAGACCACCAGGTATTTGATGACTCCCAAACACTGCACCCTCCTTGAATCGAAAGAGTACAAATCATGATAAGTCTTTGTCACCTCCAGTCCCAATTATTCCATTACTATTTTGGGCATAAGGTTATGGGAATCCCCTGAATCCATGAGGCAGTTATGCAACACTTTATCATGTATGTCAGGGATGTG
>SNQJ01S0139178.1:9479-34729 GCA_010110895.2 Picea sitchensis | reverse complement strand
TGGGTTCTCTTACTCCACAAAGCATCTTCCCATGAGGGCTTTCACCATAAGGGGACCACTTTGGAGTTCATCCATATTTACTTCTTATCAACCATGACAAAACAATAATGAGTCATATTTACATAAAAAACTATTGGTTCCATTACCCAAACCTTTGTGCTACGGGTCTTTCTTCAAGGGTTGACATCAATGCCAACCAACCTTAATCAATAGTCTATGCATATATACTTTAAGTTTCTTTAAAGAGAAAATAATCTATGGTTTGAAGGAAGAGGTAATTGTTGACCAAAAATTGGTCACCTATGGTTTCCATCTCTTGGAATGATAAAATATTTTGACATCAAAATAAGAAAATTTTGGAACTCTTATAAGTTCATCGCATATCCCTTGGTATCATCTTCTCCATGAATTTTGAGGAATCAAAATCTGAGTTTCTACCATCAATATATGCATAACTTTGTCCAGAAGTCCAATGGAGATATCATAAGAAGAAATATGAAGAATTTTCTAAGTATCATGTTCTCCTCTCCTTTTCCTTCACCTCTATTCATTATCTCATTCTATACTTAGTATTTTTTCCCATTGCATCATTTCTCTCATATTCCCCTTACTCCTTTCCATACTGAACCATTTTTCTCTTTTCCACTCTACTACTACTACCTCTTTCATACTTAGTCTCATTTTCAAACTTTTCTCCTCTCCTCTTTTCTTTCATACTAAACACTTATAATTTTCACTCAACATCTCTCTCTCCATACTTTACCTCAATCTTTTCCCATACACTACACTAGTCTCCACACTTAGTCTTTTTTTGGGACTCTTCCCTCATTTCCTCATCGGGCTCGTAGGTTGGTGGACTCATACATTCCCTCACCTCCTCACTCCCTCACCCGCCAACCCTCTTTATACATATTAAACTCTCTACCTCTGATCCATGCATTTCTCCCCTTACCCCCATTCTCACTCAATACTTTAACACTTAGAATATTTTATGATTTTGTCGGGTTCGTGGGTTGGTAGACTCACATGATCATTCATCTCTCCTCTTTCACCTCCTCCAACCCGCCATGCTCTTACTCTCTCACTTATCCTCTCGTCCATTCTCATATACTTAAATTTTTATCTTAAGTTTCCTCCATTACACCACCCGCCAATAAGAACTTTCCACATATCAACCACTCACTCCTTGACACATGACAATTAATGGATGGTTCCACATGGTAGCTTAGCAATGATGACACACGACAGTTTTATCGGTTACACATGGATATTAATATTCTAACATGAGATGAGACATGGAAATATGTGAATATATTATTCATACGTGACTTGGCATGAGGTTGAGACTGATTAGTTGACTTGGCATGAAAAATTATTATTTTATTCAACAATTTTCTAAGGGCTTGTCCTGTGGCTCTCCACAATCTCTCTTTGTTTCTTACTAAGTGTACTACCCAATTAGTATTATAAATGTTGAATATTAAAACATCCCAATGGTGGGATGAGTATTTATTCCCAAAATTCGAATTTCATGAAGAAAAGGACGAAGTTCATCCAAGGGCCCACATTTTCCCGTCAATTTTGATCGATGATAGTTGAGTGTTAATCTTGCAGAGGTCATAACTTGAGCTCTGAGTTTCAGAATCACGCAAAATTTATATTGTTGGAAAGATAAGACAATGAATATCACATCAAAAGTTATTTCCGTGGCTAAATTTTTTATTATAATTCCCAGAAAATTAAAACACAGTTCTCCTATTTTAAATGGGAAATTAATTAAATTGTGAAAATAAAAGTTTATTTATAAACTATTATTAAAAAAGAAAAGGGACCCATTTTCAATATGCATATATTAATGGTGTGAGTTCATTAATGAGGAATTAATTAAAGGGAATGTTTCAAGAATAAACTTGTATGGGAAATTCAAGAGAGAGGAACTCAAGTAATTAGAAAATATCATATTAAAAAGAGAAGAGAGACTTCATCAATGGTTCCAGAAGAAGAATTATTTGAGGGATAGAGCAGAAGATCAGAGGAAAAAGTTGCATCCATGAATAGACATCCAACCTTTTGATAAAAGAAAAGAGATCTACATCTTCTCCACTCTTTCTATTCTTCTACACCATTTCTCATAGCTTTATGCTTGAGTCTCTGAATTGGGCACAAGGCTAAGTTATTGAGTGTTCTTATTGTATTCTTCCAAAATATTTTTCTTTAATGATCATGGATTATTTACAGCCATATACATTATTGTCAAAGATTTTGTAATGAAGAACATTTTTTCATGAATAAACACCATAAAGAATTTCTTTGGGGTTGATTCGATTGTATCTTGTAACTTTGAGTCTTAAGTGTGAGGTATTTGAGATTGACCTATCAAATTCTCTTTTGATGTTGATAGCAATACCCTTTTAAACAAATTTGAGATGATCAAATTATTCTCTCCTATTTTTCATGAAGAACACATGGATGTATTTATATATGATTAAGAAGATTGTGTATGTGATTCTGATCACAATTTTTTTTTTATGTTGAAGCTCTCCTTCAATATTTTCATTTTTTTAAAGACTTCTTGTTGCATGTAAAGATCGGATTAGGTTATTGAAGAAACATATCATTTGATATTTTCAAACAATAAAGATATAGGGTTTGATGCCTTAGCATTCTCCTAATCCAATATATCATTGATATATCTTTTAGCCCAAGAGGAGTACCACCTCTTTAAAAATGCAGGAGGATTAGTATCCTCGTGAGGTTGTCTTTTCGGTCCTGATGGATTCAAGCATCAACATTTTTGGTGACCATGCTGGGGAAAATTTATTTTCAATATGTTTGAGGCCTTGATCCATTTTTTATTGAGAAACAAGAGTCTCCATAGTTCATAGTTTCGAAAATAAATTATATATGCAATGGATTTATTGAAATATGTTGCACCTTTTGTATAATTCAAAAAGGCTCAAGAAGCACCAAAGATCTGGGAGAATGAAATTCCTTGCAATTTTGTTGGAAAGACTAAAAAAATTCATGAAGATGTATATTTTGACTCTTATGAAAAACTTCATTCATGTCATAATGCTCCTTTAAATTCTTCATCAAGACCATAAATGGCTTTGAAAGACTCATCAAAAGGAACAACTACCCAAAGAACAAGGCGACTACATAGAGGCCCTTTAAATCTACCAGAAGAAAATTTTCAGATGCCTAATATTCCTATGAAAAAAAATTCTACATTCTTTGGGAAGACTTTGGAGGATGCAGAGAAACATTTGTATAGATTCCAATCTGCATGTGAAATTTTCAACCTCACTAAAGATAATGTCATATGCAGAATATGTTTACAAACTCTCTGTGGCAATTCTCTCGAATGGTTCCATTCATTGTTTCTTGATACCATTACCAGTTGGGAAATATTAGAAGATTTATTCGTTGAAAGGTTTTCCCACACACCCTCTCCCATATGGACACGAGAAAATGAAATTGAGAGTTCTGATTCACAAGAGAAAGACTTCATCCTCTCATATACTCCATATGAATATATTCAACCAATAAATTTGAGAATGAAATTGAGGAGCCTCCACCAAATACACAAGAAGATTCCATCCTTGCAACAGATGATGAAAAATCACAATAGCACTTGCAGAAAAAATAATTGATGGATGAAATGAATCTCAAGAAGAATTATGAGCAATATTTCCTTTACAAGGAGGAAGAGTCTTTTCAAGACATTGTTGATGAATCAAGAACCTTGGAAATGGTTGGAGATAAGGATAAAGATGAATGTATTATTATGTTGAAAACTCCTCAGCCAATCAAAGAAAATATTATTCTTGAGCAGCCAAGAATTGATTTATTGGATTATGGTTCTAGAGCATTGTTGGCCAAAAAAGAAATTAAATTTTCACCATACTTGGTCTAATTTTTCTCCAGTGCATATTAAGAGTGTCCTTGACTCATTGGTACAAGTCCCAACATATCTCACAATTTTGGAGTTCATTCCAAATATCAATTCAATGCTTGAATGGATCCATTGGAAATTTATCTACACCTAAGGTGCCCCTTTTCTTCCAAGTAAGATAGGGTAGGTAGATATTGCATATTGTTTGTACATAGTTTATTTCTTCAGTTAAATTTTTGCACAATAAAGCATTTTCTAGGTGAATGGTGATGTTCGAAGATAACTACTTGAAAGAAGAAGAATTGAAAGAACCTATTTTGAATATGAATCCATAGCCCAATGGAAAAAGTAACTGGTCTCAAGATTTTGGTGTTTTGAACAACCCATAGGGGGTCACTGTCCCGCAGTTGGAGCCAGTTGTTGACCAAAATTTGGTAACCTATATGTTCCCGCTCTTGGAACGATAAAATATTTTGACATCAAAAGAAGAAAATTTTTGAACTCTTATAATTTCAGTGCATATCTCTTAGTATCTGCTTCTCCATGAATTTCACGAAATCAAAATCTAATTTTCTACGATTGAGATATGCATAATTTTGTCTATAAGTCCAATGGAGATATTACAAGAAGAAATATGAAGAATTTTCTAGATGTCATTTTCTCCTCTCCTTTCCCTTCACCTGTATTCATTATATCGTTCTATACTTAGTCTTTTTTTCTATTTCCTCATTTCTCTCATATTCCCCTTACTCCTTTCCATGCTTAACCATTTTTCTCTTTTCCACTCTACTCCTACTACCTCTTTCATAATTAGTCTCATTTTCAAACTCTTCTCCTCTCCTCTCTTATTTCATACTCAACACTGTGAATTTTAACTCAACACCTCTCTCTCCATAACTTAACTCACTCTTCTCTCATATGCTCCACTAGGCTCCATACTTAGTATTTTTTTGGGACTCTTCCCTCATTTTTTTGGGTTCGTAGGTTGGTAAACTCATACATTCCCTCAGCTCCTCACACTCCCTCAACTGCCAACCCATTGTCTACATATTACACTTTCTACCTTTGATGCCTGCATTTCTCCCTTGACCCCCCTTCTCACTCAATACTTTAACACTTAGAATATTTCATGAGTTTGTCGAGTTTGCAGGTTGGCGGACTCACGGACTCATTCACCTCTCCTCTTTCACCTTTTCCAATCTGCCATGCTCTTACTCTCTCACTTATACTCTCGTCCATTCTCCTATACTTAAATTTTAATATTATTTTTCCTCCATTACACCACCAACCAATAAGAAATTTCCACATATCAACCACTCACTCATTGACACATGACAATTAATGGATGGTTCCACATGATAGCTTACTAATGGAGAAACATAGTGGTTTTATCGATTACACATGGATATTACTAGCCAATAATGAGATGAAACATAGAAATACATAAATGGATGATTCATAAGTGACTTGGAACAAGGTGGAGGATAATTGGTTGACTTGGCATGAAAAATTGTTATTTTATTCAACAATTTTCTAAGGGCTCATCCCGTGGCTCTCCACAATCTTTCTTTGTTTCTTACTAAGTATATTACCCACTTAGTATTATAAATGTTGAATATTCAAACATCCCAATGCATGTGGGATGAGGATTTATGCCCAAAAGTCAAATTTCATGAAGAAACAAATGAAGTTCATCCAAGGGCCCACATTTTCCCATCAATTTTGATCGATGATGGTTGAGTGTTAATCTTGTAGAGGCCATAACTTAAGCTCTAAGTGTCGTAATTGCGCAAAATTTGTATTGTTGGAAAGATAAGACAATGAATATCACATCAGAAGTGATTTACATGGTTTAAAATTTTATTATCATTCCCATAAAAGTAAAACACAGTCCTCCTATTTTAAATGGGAAATTAATTAAACTGTGAAAATATAAGTTTATTTATAATTTTTTATTAAAAAAGAAAAGGGACCCATTTTCAATATGTTTATATTGATGATGTGAGTTCATTAATGTAACATCCCACTTTGGCGCATTGAGCGAAATTATTCTTTGAGGACACTTTCTCGTAAGTGATCTGGATTTTTATGCTATTAAAACTTTTGATTTTGATTATGAGGCATTATGGGTTGATGACATGTTGTTTTGCTACATTGAAGTAGACATGTGCTATTGACTCGGTTTTACTGAGTGTGCAGGGTTTTGGACCTCAAGGATGCAAAGGCATCGATGGAACCCCTTGGACTCTGGATCAAGTCAGGGAGTGTGCCATTGGGGTTTGATTGTTTTACTGTGATATTAGTGCATTTGACTAGATGATATGATGTGGATATGTTCTGACATGATTTTTTTATGATGCAAGATGACTATAGCTTGCCAACCAGACTCACATATGGAGTAAAGGGGTCACACATGACTACCAGAGATGTTGAGGGAGAGGTGTGGATAGCAGCCCTACCACAACCTACTAGTACTCCTGTTGTGGCTCGAACTGTAGGTTAACGATTACCTAGTTCGAGAGGACCCATGATGTCATGAAGGAAGATTGTGACACTCACTCACGATGATTCTAAGGGGTGCACAATAAGGCAGGGGCCTTATTCCTTAGAAGCCCTTAATCTCCCACAAATTCACTTGGCGAAGTGTTGACTCCAGGGGTTATTGATGTCTACCAAATTAGTCAAGAGGCGAGTGGCAGCCTTGGAGAACCTAGTGCGTCCTGAAGGGCACGTCGCATTGTTGATGATAGAGGGATGAACCTAGATGGCCCTAAGACAAATATCATCTTAAGAAATTTTAAAACAATTTCCCTAATTAAATGTCACCCAGTACGAAAATTAAGGCCTAAGTCTAAATTACGCTAGTGGTAGAACCTTGTCTTCTCAAAAAAATAAAAATAAATAATAATAATAATAATAAAATAACTTAAATAATAATTTTGACCTTCCTTAAATCTTGTAACATGAAGGGAGTAAGAAATTAAGTTATTCATAAAAATAAAATCTGTGGTAATAAATGTAAAAAGGGGAATTAATTATTTTATCTTTTTGATAATTAATATATATATATATATATACTAATTAAATGATAAAAGGGAAAAGGGGTTAAATTCCACACCTACCTTTTGAGTTCTAGGTAAAAAGGGGAAGAGGGAAAATAAAAAAAAATAGGAAACTAGGGAAAAGAGACAACATAAAAAGGGAAAAAGGGGAACTTGAGGGAAAAAGTGAAAAGTCAACTTAGTAAAGAATCTACCATTAAGAGATTTTTTATTTTTAACTGAATTAGCAATTTCATAATAGGGAAAGCCTTTAAAACCTGTAAGGGAATTTGGGGACACCTAGGAGTGATTTTAGGAGTAACTCTAGGTGGGTTAGGGAAATAAGATAATTAATCCATTAAAGAAATTAAATAATGAAGGAAAGAAGGGGATGGGTGAAACTTGTACGGAGAAGAATTTCTTGAAATTTATTTTTAAAACTATAATTAAATGAGATTTTAGGAAAGAAAGGAAGTTCGAAACTCTATAAATTGAAGGAAGGAGAAGGATGAAGGGTCATCTTCTGTTTGTGTAACGTTGCGCTGCAAAAATATCTACTTGACTGATTTACTTGTGGGAGTTGGGATACCCAGCTCGGTGAGGAGTGGTAGCTCGACCTTGCAAGGTGAGATGGGAGCTAGACGAAATCTCTGGATAGTGTGTCTGGCCCCTTTACAGCTTGGGGGGCTAAGGGGGAAGAAGAGTACCCCTAGCATTGTCTGGGAGGTACCGGTGAAGTCTCGACGGTCGGCGAGCGGGATTTGCACGGAGCACGCGGACGTCACTCGGAGCCGGCGAATAGGTAAGGGTATGCTTTCTTCGTTGAATGGTAGATTGTTCTAGGTTTTATGATTGGTTCTGCATGTTGATTATGTAAGTAGATTTGATGTTTAGATTGATAGCTGAAATTTTTCTTAGCCTAGCTCATTGGTTGTCATCTCCTATGGCCTTGTTTTCCTGCATGTCTTGACCACCATACTGAGTGTGATTGTGACCTTCATGGCTATTAGCCTTCATCCATATCTCACCATTTCTCGCCTGAGCAGTCGTCCAGGAGCCTGATCTACGGTCGTCGCCTTAGCATTAAAAGACCTATGGATCTCAATGCCCTATTTTTCTATGCGAGGATGATGAGCGAAGGATGCACCTGTAGCCGTCTACCTCTGTCATTGTCCTTGGCTGATTGTTTGTTATTGCGCCTTCTGGTGTTGAGTGATTATGTGTTTTTTTTTATCTCTGCGTCTTCTAAATTTCTACCTCAGCAATATTTAATACCTTGACAACAATTTACCCTTGTGAATTCGGCGATTATTTTTGTTTGTTGCTTGGAAATATTTAAAGTTGATAGTCATCAAATGGTGGAGTTATTCCTTTAATCCTACACTACCAACGATCACATTTATGCTATTTGTTGGTCATTAAATTGTTTTATTTTAAAGCCAACAATTACTGTGGAGAACAGGGAGATCAACTTTTATTGATAAGGATAGGTTTGTGCTGGCGATCCTTAAGTTTCCACATCCCTGCCGATAGGAAAAATGTTCTAAATTATCCCTGTCTATGTTTGCTTGGTATCCCGACATAATGGGAAAAGATAGATATATTTGGTCTGTGTTTTTAATATATTCCCCAGCAAAGAAACCAACAACAACACTCCAAAAGCCAGTTACAATGTAGAGAGTAATTGTTCGGATGTAGGACTTTTTACTAATTTGAGCCTTCCCTAGTGCAAGTAGGATGATACAAACCAAAGACACTACACTTGTCGTAATGAATTTGTACAGCCTTTCATTGCTCTTTCGGAAAGAGAAGGCATAGGTGATTGCTGCCAAGGATCCAAAGATAAGATAAAAAACAATTGCTAAGGACCCATTGAACCAGGAGCTGTGCCCGACCCTAGCTATGAACTGATCTTTGTGATAGTGATCAAGATCTACAATCTACAAAGGATACAAGAAAAGATGTATCGGATGAGCTTGATATGAGATTTGAACATACTCCAAAAACCTTCAATTGGTAGCAAACAAACTCAACAAAAGAAAAAAGTGACCTCAATCTAAATATTGATGAATATAAGAACACATGATATGCAAGCATGCAGTACAAGTTAAGAAATTTTGAAGAAGGGCAAATTGTTTATGGTTTCAATGTTTCCAACTTTCCATGAGTCATTGTCTTTTCATCATAGCTGTAATAAGTCTGTAACACACATAAATTCAAGTTCAATAGAAATGTATCCAATACATTTCAAACAAATATATTAAAAGCCAATATAAAACACACTGGAAATGCTAGCTTGCTCTAAGGCGGGTAACAAGGGAAACAATTAAGCTCATTTATCAAATTCAGGGGCCAAGTAAAAAAAATTCAAACAGCCAAAATATATCCCAATAGGAATATGTTTGCTTCTATTCAATTTCACTCATTTGGATTGCGCTTGCTCCAAATCGTTCGTTCTTGTTAAAACCTATGCAAAACAATACTCTATTTTGCAGAATTTCTGACTTGAACAACATGCCAAAGAATGAAAGGTTATGTTTTGAATAAACATGACAGACTTAGTTTTGCATAGACTGATTTTATTCGCGGACAGAAAAAACTAGCTGATTCAAGATTTAGGATAAAATTAATCAAATTTTTGGAAACATGTACTACAACACAACTTGAGACATATTATATGACAAATGGATTAAAGGTTTGTTTGTGTAACATATTTTAGAGCATTTTATAAAAAATGATCTGAATAACGTCATGTATGTTTTTCTTTTGGTTTTAGTTTTAATATTCATCATGTTGGGTATCATCATGCCATTCAACCCAAATAGTTATGGGTGAGGGATATAGTAAAAGAAACTCATGGGCATTAATATTGTACAATAAAGCTATAGGGTTAGGAATTTGGCTAAATGATAATATAGTTTTAGCTATGCAGTTTTGATGTTCTTAGACAATGTGATGTCTACCTGTCTTCTAAATTTCTACCTCTATAATATTTAATACCTCTGCAATTTCTACCTCTGCAATATTTAATACCTCTGCAAAGTAAATTGATGCAAAGTTGTTACCAGATTTAGGAAACATGAATTTTAGACCAAGTCCAGTCGATGGCATTAAACCTCTTTTTTTTTAATTGACAGAAATTGATTAAATGACAGATTGAATGGAAGCAATTTATTAAAAACAATTCATTGAGCTCGCAGTAAATTATTCAGAACCTTAACCATTTAGACAGTTGTACCCACCTGTGTGCCTAGCTTTTTGGACAAAATCTACACCTGTGCATCTTGTATTTTTAATGGAAATCCTTTTATTAGATTCTTTTATTGTAGTGATTTTTAGGGTGTAAATATATATAATTTATCATTGTATTAAGTAATATAGATTTCTATGTGAGCCGTAAACAAAGAATTCAAGGTCCATATTAAGTAAAACGTTTTTAAAAGTATCTTTAAAATATTCTTCAAGGATTTATAAGATTTGGATTTTCTTTTGGAGGCAAGATTTCAAAGTTATACTCATCATTAGATTATATTATTATTATTGGATCACTTAAATGTAACTATGTATGAGTTGTGGCTTTATATGGATTAACATAGTTTGAATATGGACAAGAATTTAATATTTCAATGTTCGTCAAAGTAGAATACTTGAGTGGTCTTAAATTTTATTGAAAAGATATAAGATTTCATTGGAAGTTGATGGTCAAGATATATTTTATCTTTAGATTCTACTATAAGATATGTAAAAAAAAATTAGGTTCAATAAAATACTTTCTGAATAATTGAAAATTGATCTTGATGTTGTATTTTAGCTTAGTAGGCTTGGTCTGCTTATGTCGGGGGAAATGTAGACACCTCCTGGTTCCTCAGAACAGTCACCAGCCCTGAGACTGGAAGCAATTACATATGTAGGAATGTAGCACCTCCACAGTTCCACGAGCAGATCCACCGACCACGAGACTTTTCGTGGTCAAAATCGGTGGGAACCTGGGATTGAGCATTACTTATGTGTCATGGAGGTCCTAACCGATGCGGTGGATGGGTAGGTCCTAACCATTGCAGGGTAGGATGGGTAGGTAGTCATTCTTATTCTTGTTAGGTATTTATGTTGTTGTTGCATGAGTTGCTTGCGTCGTGTTCGTCGTCGTGTTGCATTGTTGAGTATAATGGCATGTTTACCTTCCTACACACACAAAAAAAAAATAAAAATAAATTGCACTTGTTATGTGAGGCTTGATGTCATGACGAAATGGGAGGGTTGTTACAATTAATGAGGACTTAATGATGCATTAATTAAAGGGAATGTTTCAAGAATAAACTTGTACGGGAAATTCAAGAGAGAAGAAATCGTAACTAATCAAGTAGTTAGAAAAACTCGTATTAAAAAGAGAAGAGAGGCTTCATAAATGGTTCTAGAGCAAGAATTATTAGAGAGACATGGAAGAAGATCAGAGGAGGAAAAATTTACAACCATGAATACACAACCAACCTTCTGATCAAAGAAAAGAAATCTCCATCTTCTCCACTCTTTCTATTCTTCTACACCATTTATCATAGCTTTATGCTTGAGTCTCTGAATTGGGCACACGGTTGAGTTCTTGAGTGTTCTTCTTGTATTCTTCCAAAATATTTTTATTAAATGATCATGGAGTATTTACAGCCATATACATGACTATCAAATCTTTTGTAATGAAGAACATTTTTTCATGAATAAACTCCACAAACAATTGCTTCAAGGTTGAGCTCGATTGTATCTTGTAACTTTGAGTCTTAAGTATGAAGTATTTGGGATTGAACTATCAAATTCTATTTTGATATTATTAGAAATACTCTTTTAAAATTCTTTGAGATGATCAAATTATTCTCTCCTATTTTTCGTAAAGAAGATATGGATGTATTTATAAATGATTAAGAAGATTGTGTATGTGATGTTGATCACAAATAAATTCTGATGTTAAAGCCCTCCTTCAATATTTTCAATTTTTTAAAGACTTCTTGCTGCATATAAATACCATATTAGATTATTGAAGGAACATATCATTTCATCATTTCAAGAAACAAACATCTAGGGTTTTCTTCCTTAGCATTCTCCTAATCCAAGATATCATCGATATATCTTTTAGCCCAAGAGGAGTACCACCTCTTTAAAAATGAAGGATAATTCATATCCTCGTGAGGTTTTTGTTTCAGTCCTAACGGATTCAAGCATCAATAGTAACGTTTAAGTTTTGAACCACATGTTGTGCATGGAAAAAAAAAATTGTCACTCGCATTGCAATTTTGCACAAAATTTTGCAACCTATAGAAAAGTTCTTTTACAATTTCATTTTGTACCTTCAAGAGTTTATATATATATATATATATATATATATATTTCTCTTAGCAATTTAACTCCATGCAAGCAATAGAAAATTATTGCTCTGTCAGCAATTTAACTCCATGCAAGAAGCATATAATTAATTTCAATTGTGCCTTTTCAATGACTAAGATGTATTTTATTTATGAGGATTGTTACACTTAACTCCATGCAAGAAGCATAAATCTAATTCCAATTGTTCCTTTTCAATGACTAAGATGTATTTTATTTATGAGGTTGTTTACACTTGAGCTATTGTCAATTGCTTGTACTACTCATGTTTTCATCACTTGCAAGGATATTTTACTTAATTTATTTATATTTTTTTGTTAATTATCTTGATTTTTTTTATATCTTTATGTTCCATCTATAAACATAGAAATAAAGTGAAAAAATTATATCTACATTTATATTAAAATACACATCATTTGCATATATTGAAAATTGTACCATAGAAATGAGTGATGCATAAACAATACACATTTTATTGAATTCATTCCCATGTTGTGTCTCGACATATTTTTCTATTGGATGCACTCCATATTTTGTTTCCTATAGTTTTTATACACCATGAAAAACATAGATATAATTGAAGGTTTCTACTCATTCCACCTATTACAAAATAAGAAAAGTAAAACAATGTAACTACTTATAGATTTTTGAGTTAAACATTGATACTCTCACAGATACTCATACTCCATACATATTCCAATGTCAATCAAATATTCAGATGGCTCTTCTTTGTACATTAGCACCCAGTAAAAAACATTCATATATGATTGTAAATAATTAAAATATAAACATTAGAAAAAATATGAAATGTTATGTAAGGTAAAGGAAGGTACTCACAAAGTTTGTGATCAACTCTTTTCTTCCTTATTTTCCCACTTTATATGATCAATGGATTCTATTTTCTTTTCTTTTTACAACAACAAATGATAATAAAAAAATTGTATTTCATGCAATAGTTAAGATATGTAATTACCCCCCAAAAAAATCAATGAATAGATAAATTTGATACACGATTGTTGTTGGGATTTCTCTTTTTGCAATTCGATTATGATGATTTATTTGAAAATTTCCTTGTAGACTTTTTTGAACATCCCTAGGACATTTTTTTAGATATCATGTCATTAGTTGGCTTAAATTTTCTTAATATTTCTTACAAATTAAACACGTAATAAACATATATTATTGTTTATATGAAAGTGAATATATAATAAATATTACTTGGGTAATGTTTTGGACTATTGACAAGTGTGTGTTGGAAAAACATGGTTAGCAATAATATTTTTTTAAACAAATCATTTTTTTCAATTGTACAAAGTTTTTATGGAAAGTCTCACATGTCTTATTGATCACAGCTCTACAAATTATTTCTATAATTTAAATATACCCTAATTCTTGGATTCATTGAATTGGTGTTTATATTGCAAGTAAAAATAACATTTGTATGCTCTTTCAACTATATCTCTCATAGTTTTATATAATTAAAAACTCCCCTTGTCATTAACTTCCAACACCACTCTAGATACATTGAGGACCAACTCATCATCATTTGCATCATGAGTAACTTTTTTATTATTAGGAGGGCCCATGGGGTCTTCACTTAGTGAACCTATGACATAGCATGTGCATTTATGGGATATTTATAAATACCCCTAATTTTACTAGAGATTGATAAATACCTCCCAAAATCCTTTTGTTGAACCATCCTCCCAATACATATTTCAAGTAAAAATATCCCCTATTTCTAACACATACCCCTTTTATACCCCCCAATACCCTTAAACCCCATGAGACCCCACATCCACCCTCCCAAGACCTACAATATATTAAATTTATTTTCCACAATTTTAAACCCCCTTTGTGAATGAACATAAAAAAATATTGGAGAACAAAGTAAAACCCTCATGAGAAGGTCTTTTGTTCCCTTGCTATTAGTCCATTCACAACATTCAAAATATATGAAATTGAATGTTTGAAACTTTCTAGTTATTATTAATAAGTACAGTATTAGTGTAAAATAAAATCCATCGTCATCACCTTTTGATCCACTTAATTCTCATATTTGGAACATTTCCATAAAGGTTCTACAACCCTTTCCACTTGATTGAAAACAATATTATCAAGTCTTTTTAATTAGTTTCTCTAAATAATACTTGTTACTCAATACACATAACTTAAAAAAAATAGATAATTCAAATATATAACTTTCAAATACTGGACTATGTTCTCCCAATGAGACATGCTTCCTTCATGCTTGTTGGTATAAATTGTTTTCACTAATCTACTATCAACAAAATAAATACATAATGCAATACATTTTACTAATTAAGTAGATAATTTCAGCCTCAAACTATTTTTTAGGTAATCAATGTGCATTATGTAGTAACATGTGTCGATGCATATTATTCTATATTGTGAACCACATAACTTGAAAACATTATTTTTTAAAATCCTAGCAATGGCATGTTTGGGAATCCCATGCAATGAAGAGTTCCAATCCATTAACATATTCCTTACATCAAAATACTCATTAGGGATAGAAAATACCCAACCCTCCCCCCAACAAAAAAATATCATTGTCAAAGGGTAGAGAAGCTAAACCCCTATTACTAGGGTTTACAACAATATAAAACAAAAGGAAAGCAACAACAAATCGATGGTTTCCAACATCGATGATGAGTATGAATCCCTTCTATCTTACTGAAATTCACTGTAAATATGAATAGGAATAAATAAATAAATTATCATATTTTTGAATCACTTGAGGGAAAATTTGTGAAGATGAAGAGAATGAAGCTACATACTTGAAATTTATCCTTTGTCGATTCGTATGAGACCAATGGTGACTCTTTAAAAAACAATCTCTACATAAAAATATATGTACTCCAATCTCTTACTTTCTCTATTGCACAAGTCTCCCCTCTAATTTTGGTTAACTCATTTCACAAAATGAAATTCCTACTCTTTTTTCATTTTATTTTTAGACACATTGATGGAAATGTGTACTCTATTTTTCTAAAAACAAAATTGACTTATATGGTATTCAATTAAGATTTAAAAGTTTGTTGTTGTGATACATCACCTTAAGTGCACCATAGGAACAATTTTTGAGTGAAAACATAAGTGCAAACATGCACAATTAGTTATTTGTGGAGTTTTTTTTGCAAAGATTTTAATGCAAGTATTTCTTTGGTTTACATAGGTGCACCAATGTGTATGGTATAAAGAAATTCTCTAGTACATTAACATAAAATAGGTGCATTGGTTACTTAAAAATGACATTCAAAATCCTATTTGAAGTTAGAATGTTATGCTATCCAAACACTCTTTCAAAATGAAAACATGGATTGATTATTGTTTTAACTCAAATTCATAGGGAAAAAATGATAACATTAAATGGTCAATTATTTTTATTTTCATTCCATATCATTCCAGGCTCATGAANTACAATACCTTTGCATGTGCATTCGAATAATTGTAAATTGAATTTTGTAAAATCTTAATTCATGATAAAGTTTGGATGCACAAGATATTCTAATAATACAAAAAATGATTATCTCTTATATATAGAAAGATACCATAGGTAGATGGTATACAAAAATGGAAATCCAGTTTACCCCACCAACTATAACATGCCATCTTTCAACAACCATTATGGGCCAATGGTATTTCATCTCGAATTGGATTTCTTTTATAACAACCCAGTGGTATATGGTTGTTCAAAATGTAAAGGGTTGAAGGTCAACCCTTCATGTGTCACAAAATCTCATTATGCTATGACTGACTACCCAAATTTGATGGTCTAATACATCCCACTATGATCAAGGATCCAATAGGAGATATATAAAATATGCATAGGAACCCTTCCATATGTTCATCCTTTGAAAAGTTGGAAGCCAAATCCATTATGTTTTGTCTAAAAATAACCAACTTGTTTCTTTCTATTGAGTCAACCAAGACTTATGTGATCCAAAGTACAATATCAATACTACTAAAAACATCTCTACTAGGAGATCCAAAAATTTGTATGAGATGAGAGAAACAATGTCTGGATACACAAGAATGTTGATTCAATTGTTGGAGGGAAGAAACGAGTTCTCTCTTCATGTCCATCTAAAATGTATATAACAAACTTTTGAAAATCATGCTTTCCATGGTGCTTTCTTGTCTTCCTTACTTATGCCCAATGTTGGGAATGAATTCTCCTTTTGCGGTAATAATTACATGAATGCCAACTTTAAAACAAATGTTTTGAATCTTCATTTTTTAATCCTTTCACATGTGTTTCTTGAAAATGTTCAGTAACACTTATATACAATTGTGTGGTCCTCTTATAGTCGATATGATTACTTGAATAATTTAAAATACAAACATAGCATTTACATGCATAGGATGTGCAAGAAGGATTACTCTTCCAAAAGCATTACTAGGAATAACCTATTATGTATCAATGGTTTTTCATGCACTCACAACAACATTATAGGGTTCATAAATAGTTGTAGGTGTTCACTATTTAGTGAAAAATATTTGTTTGAGAAAAACTCCAATGACAAATAGTTCTCTCTGAAAAAGAAGGCATATGGATTTGTTGTTGTGCGTACAATACATAGCTTATCTTTTAGTGACAATTTGTTAATAAGTTCTATAAAATTCATATACCACCAACCACTAATCAAACACAACTTACATTGGGAATACATTTAGACATCCCCTTGAGGTGTAAGAAAAAACATCATTAGGTAATTGTATATTTGGATTTTCATTGTAATTAATATAAGTTTATTAATTACCCCAGATGGGGTGACACGCATCACTCAAGTGCCACGTCCCACAACGCCTAGCCAGGCCATAAATAAGGATGGTCTGCTCCCATCCCCTCGACATTAAGAATGGGAACCATCCATAACTACCATCCAACAGCCATGGGAATTCTCCCTCGCGCAAACAACCAGGCGACCATCGAATTCAATGCTAGGGAGGCAATCATGGTAGTCATCTCATCGCACCTTCCAGTTATTATCCACCTCTACATTTACCTTCCTCATTTCCTTTTTGGTCTGCACCAGGCTCACAGTCTATAGCTTGGGAGCGGTCATTGTTGCATCCACTGTAATTTCACCATTATCTTCGTCCTTTCGATGCCCTGGGAGCATGGGAAGTCACATCACGGCCCCTCCTGGTACAACATGACTGCAAGGAAGAAACGGCTGCAAAAGATTGAGAGGGCACTTTCAATTGCTCGCACCTAGAGAGCTATAATTTCTCGCAGAGATGGCAGGGAAAGGGTGGTCTGGTCACCTCCAACAATTTTTGTGGAGGAGGTCATCCCAGAGGAGGCCATCCAACTCCCTCCGAAGGATATGCTCTTCACGGTGCCAGAAAATTGGCAGCCTCCAACCAGCTTCCCTGAGGACTAAACTTGGGCAGTTACAGTGGCTCGTCAGAGTGCAAGCACCATGGACTCACAAATGGCGAATTTCCCTATCTATTACATTGAGGAGGAACTCCTAGAGGAGTGCCTCCAAATGGCCCAGAATGACATAATCTTAGAGGGTCTCGCTCCTTTCACAGTCTCAGAGCATGAACCTGGGAGCACAAGGATGGGAGAAGATGGTGGGGCTTGTAACATCCCGCTCTGGCGCACTGAGAAAACCTATTCTTTGAGGACACTTGCTCGCAAGTGATCCAGATTATTATGATACTAAAACATTGTATTTGTTTATGATGCATCATGGGTAGATGACATGTTTTTTTACTACATTGACATAGATAGGTGCTATTGACTCAGTTTTACTGAGTGTGAAGGTTTCTGGACCTTGAGGATGCAGAGGCATCGATGGAACCCCTTGGACTCTGGATCGAGTCAAGGAGTGTGATATTGGGGTTTGATTTATTTAATGTGATATTAGTACATTTGATTAGATGATATGATGTGGACATGTTCTAACATGATTGTTGATGATGTAGGATGACGATAGCTTGCCAACCAGACTCACATATGGAGTAAAGGGGTGACACATGACTACCAGAGAGGTTGAGGGAGAGGTGTGGACAACAGCCTTGCTACAGCCTACTAGCACTCTCGTCGTGGCTCGAACTGTAGGTTAACGATTACCTAGTTCGAGAGGAACCACGATGCCATGAGGGCAGACTGTAACATTCGCTCACGATGATTCTAAGGGGCGAGCAATAAGGTGGGGGCATTATTCCTTAGAATCCCTTAGTCTCCCATAAGTTCACCTGGCGGAGTGTTGACTCCAGGGGTTATTGATGTCTACCAATCAGTCAAGAAGTGAGTGGCACCCTTGAAGCACGTGGTGCATCCTGAAGGGAATGTCGCACAAAAGAAACACAAGAGGAGAGAGGCACCCTTGGAGCACGTAGTGCATCCTAAAGGGAACGTCACGCAAAGGAACAGATGAGGTGAGTGGCACCCATGGAGCACCTAGTGCGTCCTGAAGGGCACGTCATGTTGATGATGATAGAGGGAGGAACCTAGATGGCCCTAAGACAGACAACACATTAAGAAATTTTAAAACAACTTCCCTAATTAAATGTCGCCTAGTTCAGAATCTAAGTTCTAAGTCTAAAACTTCTCTAGGGGTAAAATTTTGTCTAATCTTAAGAAAAATACCATAAAAAAATAAAATAATAAAATTTAAACTAAAAACCACTTAAGTAATAGTTTTGGTCTTCATAAAATTTTTGGGGTAAAATGAAGAGAGTAAGAATTTAATTAAAATCAATGGATATAAAATGTCAAGAAGAAATTAATTTATTTTAACTTTTGATAATTCAAAAGGTACTAAATTAATAATAAAAGTAAAAAGAGGATAAATTGCACAACTATCTTTTCTAGCTCAAATAAAAAAAAGGATGAAGGAAATGTAAAAATTAGGAAATTAGGGAAAGAGGGGAACTCATGGTAAAAAGCAAGAAACCAACTTAGGAAAGAATTGGCATTTAAAGAAACTTCTAATTTTGAACTGATTTAGCAATTTCTTTTTAGGGAAAGATTTTAAAACCTGTAAGGGAATCTAGGGACACCTAGGAGTAAATTTAGGAGTAACTCTAGGTGGGTGAGGGAAATGAGACAATAAANTGTGGGGGATGAATGACACTTGTACGAAGGAGAAATTTTAGAAGATTTTTATTTAAAACTTAAATTAAATGAGATTTAGGGAAAGATTGGAAGTTCTAAAAACTCTATAAAAGAGAGGAAGGAGGATGAAGAAGTGGATCGACTGTTAGATTAACGTTACACTGCCAGATTAGTGACTTGACTGATTTACTTGTGGGAGTTGGGATTTCCCAGCTCAGAGAGGAGTGGTAGATCGGCCTTACAAGGCGAGTTGGGAGCTAGACTTACCCTCTAGAGAGTGTGTGGCCCCTTTGTGGCTTGGGGGGCTAAGGGGGAAGCAGAGTACCCATAGCGTTGGCTGGGAGGCACTGGTGAGGTCTTGATGGTCAGCGAGTGCGAGTTGAATGGAGCGCGGGACATCATTCGAAGCAGCCGAAAGGCAAAGGTATGTCCTTTTATTTAGTAGAGTAGGATGCATTATGTATTATGCTAGGATAGGAACCTCAAGTGTAAATGGATTGAATGATTGTTTTTATGTATTTACTTAAAGGCAAATTTTCTCCGCTCTTTTTACACCTCTGGCCTGCAATTTCCTAGCCGATCTTTTCAGTATTGATTTATGCGAATTTACACTCTGTGTTTTACTGAGTAATACGAAGGATAACCGATGGTGAATTCTTAATTGAGGCATCACAACGTTATCCCTGGCATTCTCTTACTATCGTCAGCCCCTTTTTTTTCATCGGTCTCCCTAAACAAAAGGTGCTTAATTTTGATCTGCGTAGGCTCATGTTGATTGACTAGTTTTTATCATTCCAGCGTCTTATTATATGAAGAATGTAAGAGTTTTAACCCGACACTCATAGACTTGGACTTTTAAATCTGAGTTTTATTTTATGACTATGTTGACCTCTGTGTATTTCTTTTAAATTGGTGTATTCCTTGTCGGCATTGGTTCACGTTCCTCTTAAGGAAGCCATTCCATCCCTAGATAAATCACTCTAGCGATTTTCCACCTCAAGACCACAGCCTTAGCTTGTGTACTTGCGATTCGGGCCTATTAGCACTTTGTTGACTTCCTTTACAAATTTCTCTTGCAGAGAGGCCCTTGCTGCTGGACTAGACTGTGTCCCTGTCCAAATTCCACCTGTTGATCACACCCTCCTTCTCTAACTGCATTTTCCCTCTTGGAGCAAAAACGTCGTGTTTAACCTCCATGGCATAACTGAGAGCCTCTGCGAATTGGCTAACCCAGCACCGACTTCTACCTTATATTAAACCCCAATTTCGGCCCTGTGCATCGAATCATCAGTGCTTGGTTTCATTGTGAAATCGACAGTGTAGAACCATGAGAGATACTCCCCATGGGTGGTCAGTGGTATACCCCGAATTCCTTAGTTGGTCTACGTTTTCCATGCCTGGCATTGCCAATTTGTGTAATGGTAGTTGAAAATTTTACTTTTGGAAAGCGTTTACGCTAGTGGCCTGAGACAACATTCTATTTCCTAGTAGCAATCAAATCTATTCTTAGTAGTGAATCTCATACTCACCTTGTCGAGGGTTGAATAGTCATGCTGACCACACTCCCCATGCATGGAGGCCAACTGTTTTTGTCTTGTTTTCTGGGCAGCATTGATAGACTTGATTCGAGGGATTTTCCCTCCTACATCCTCACGGTTGCAAGTGCATGACCTTTTGGCAGTGAAGGTCTTAAGGGATGGCACCTTCCTGTGGGGAGTAGTAGCGTTGTAACTGCTGGAGCTTCTGCCACCTAGTTTCCAGCTTATTTAAATCTTGAAAATATTCTGGGAAGGTCCCTTTAACTCATTCAACCATGGTACTCGGGTGAGGTCAATAGTGAGAACCCGCCATGTGTATTATGACCATGGCTTGTTTTTATGGATGTGAAGGATTGGATGAGGCCCTTAACACTCTGGTGTGACAGCCCTTTGTTTGGTCAGATCTTCTTTTTGGTTGGCAGTGACCTTAGATTTGGTGGCCATATTGATTCAACTCATTTTCTTGAGATTTGCACCTGCCCTGCGTCTTTTCCTTTAGTTAGTTGTTACCTAGCAGGGAACACCATTATTGCCTTATTATTACTCTTTTATTTAAATGCCTTGTCATTGCCTTACTATAATGCCCGGTTAATTGATTTTACATGCCTCGTCCTTCGTTTCCTTATTTATATTAATGGTAGCATTCTAACTCAAGATGGTTGCTTTTAGATGCCTAATGGTGGTGAATTAATGATTAAATCATAAATCAGAAAATCTAGTTAGCTTTTAATTAAATGGGTGTTTTATGAATTTCCTTAGAGTATGGAGGGTTTATCATCATAATAAACGTACTACTTTGGTGTAATCTAGAGTTAGATGTATTGATGGATCTTGCATATTATTCTCAGAACAAGTTTTAAGAAAAATAAGGTTTGTTATATGATTCTATTATATGTTGGTTAGGGATATTCATGAATCCGTTCTATTGTTTCTTTTTTATAGAAACTAGATATTTCCAGTATATTCTATTGAATGTGAATGGCCTTTGTAACAGTTGATATTTAAAGAGATAAAAACACTTCTTAAGATCCTCTTAATTATTTCCATCGTTTTAAGATACTGTTAATATTAATTTTATAATGATTGCGTTCCATGATTTAGAACATTGCGTTATGTATTGATTTATAATTTTAGATTACACGTTAGTTATTGCATTAATGATAACTTGTAACTATTCATTGCTTTTATGATTATAATTAATGATGGATTAAATTGTTAAATGTTGATCCAGTCGAAGTTCAGACTTGCACAATAAGGTCCCTTGAATGTTGAATTAGAAGGGTACCTTGATGACGAGTTACGATTTAAAGTTGCGCATTGGAATGGCCTTAAAACTAATGTAGATAGCACCTTATCATTGCATTTAGACGTGCTAAGTAGGCTCGTGCTAGATGAATAACTTAGATTGCATTTATTACTAGCTTGACTCGATGAGTAATCGGGATAGTGGCGAAGTCGTTTGCTTATGTTTCCTGTTAAGGGTGCGGTTGTTCCTTTTTAATTAATGTGGTATTGGGTTGTAAACTTGTAATGTGCTTGGTCTTCTTATGTCGGGCGGGATGTAGACACCTCCATGTTCCTCAGAACAGTTGCCAACCCTGAGACCTTAAATGGTTAAAATCGATGGGAACCTGGGCTTGAGCATTGCTTATGTGTCTTGGAGGTCCTAACCATTGTAGGGTAGGACAGATGGGTAGTCAGTATTATTTATTGTCGGTTGATTGTCATTCATTGCTTGCAGATGATTGATGTGCGTCTTAGATCGTTATGTTGTTGCTGCAATTGCATGCGCCATGTTCATTGTCATATGGAAACTCTGAGTTGAATGTATTTATTATCCTTGTACACATGCACACACACAAAAAAAAAATTGCACTTGTTATAAGAGGTTGTCGTCGTAACGAGGATGTTCGTTACATATGGTATCAGAGCCGGTTCAACCCGCGACTTGGGATCTCTACGACTTTCGTTGACATGATTTGACTATACTATTGCTAATCGAGTTGATTGTGTGCCTGCAGGTAATCATGGTTCTAGGATGCCGTGGAGGCAGACGATGGGGTGCTAGGGGAGGAGGCACGACACCTCCAGTAGAATCCACGCCTGAGGGGTCAAACCCCCAAGGAGACGAGCAGGTTCTCGGGCAGGAGCAGATAACAGTTGGTGATATTGTCGAGATGATGAGATCTTTTCAGCGCATGTCCGAGGCACTGATTGATCGTTTGGATAGAGATGAGGCCAGAGCCCCAGAACCCACTGAGGTTCCACCACGTTCTCCGGTTGATACTGGTAGCATTCACCTTGAACTTAAGAAGGTCAAATTTCCGAAGTTCTTTGGTGCCCCGAACGGCGCAGCCGCCGAGGCATGGTTGGAGAACATGGCGATGTGCTTTGCACTTTGTGATTATACCTCCAACATGAAGGTCTGCATGGCGGTCTTTCAATTGAAGGGGAGCGCTCTTCTATGGTGGAAGACACTCCTACTGCAGCTTAACATGGTCGTCGAAGACGTGTCATGGGAACTGTTCAGGGAACGGTTCCGAGAGAGCTACCTTTCAGAGGAATTCATTGAGCATCAGCTCAATGAGTTCAACACCTTATTGCAGGGAGGTCGTACGGTACCCGAGTACGAGGCCCATTTTATGGAGTTGCTTCGGTATGCTCCACACCTTAAAATTGAGAAACTTAAGGTCAACAGGTTCGTATTCAGCCTTAACAGTAGCCTGCGTGAAAAGGTTAGGATTTTGATGCCTCGGACCTTGCACAATGTCATCCAGAAGGCCCTCATAGTCGAGGAGGAGCTTATTAGTGGGGGTTAGACCAGGACTCCAGCGAGACCAGCAGGGTAGGCTCCATCTAGAACACAGTAGCACCAGACACCAGCGAGACATACGTTGGGATATCATGGCTTCCAGAGGGGATCCACTTTCACTACACCCCGGTGACCGCCGCCTCAGCAACGGGCACCTTATCGAGGACCACAGCAGCAGCAGCAGTGTCACCCGCAGCAGCAGCAGTTTAGGCTTGTTCAGCAGAATAGACCAGGATTCTAGGTCGGTGGGCTGTCATCTTTTACTTCAGGTACCAGGACTACTGGGCCGAAGAAGGGGTGTTGGACATGTGGGGAGCCACACTACCAGCGCAACTACCCTGTGGAGAGGACCAGAGCGTCTGGATCAGCTAGACCCACTACCGTGGGAGATATGGGCAAGGCCCATCATATTCATACAGCAGTGAATAATCGCCAGGAAAAGCATCAGTCGACTGTGCTCAGGACGACAACTACTGTCGCTGACCAGACCCTTAGTATTTTGATAGATCTCGATGCTACCGAGAGTTTCATTTCTGGTGCAATGCTAAAAAGGATTAAGGTAAAGGCAGTCAAACAGAACAAGTTTATATTTGTAGAGATGGCTTCAGGGGCCAAACAGAAGGTTGGAGGAAAGGTTACAGGATGTATCCTTAACCTGGGAGAGTTTGTCATAAGGGCCAACTTGTATGTCACAATCTTAGGATCTTATGATGTCATGATTGGCATGGATTGGTTGGAATCACATGAGGCGATACTCAACTGTAAGATGAAATGGTTGAGCTTGGTCGACGACGAGGGATAGAGACGTGTGATTGTAGGATGGAACTAGGGATTTTCCCTGATGTTCATCTCTTCCTTATAGCTATGGAAGAGTATGCGCAAGGGGTGCAAGCTTTATGCGATCCTTGCGTTAAACGAGAAGGGAGTAGCGGAAGGTCTAGAACACCTTCTGGTGGTGAGAGATTTTGCTGACATATTTCCGAAGGAGTTACCTGGGATGCCGCCAAAGAGATATTTGGAGCTTACCATAGACTTGAAACCGGGGACCCAACCGATAGCAAGGACGCCTTATTGGATGTCGAACCTGGAGTTACAAGAGTTGAAAATGCAACTGAAGGAGTTGTTGGACCTGGGACTGATACGTCCTAGTGTGTCATCGTGGGGTGCACCTGTTATTTTCATACGAAAGAAGAATGGATCATGGAGGCTTTGCATTGACTACCGTCAACTGAACAAGGCTACGATCAAGAATCAATATCCATTGCCAAGAATTGATGACTTGTTCGATAAAATGAAGGGTACGACGATGTTCTCCAAGATTGATTTGCGATCAGGGTATCACCAGTTACGGATCAAGGATGATGATCTCTCTAAGACCACATTTAAGACGAGGTTTGGACATTACGAGTTTATTATTTTACTGTTTGGACTGACAAACACCCCAGGGGTATTTATGAGTTTGATGAATGGGGTGTTCCGTGAATACTTGGACAAGTTC
>SNQJ01S0139175.1:25407-41460 GCA_010110895.2 Picea sitchensis | reverse complement strand
ATGGCCTAAAGCCGACATAATTAAAATAACATTACTAATCTAAATTACAACTAATGGCCTAAATCCGACATAAATAAAATAGCATTACTAATCTAATATGCCCCAATTAAGGGGTAATGAGCCAATATTAGGGCTTAACAGTATCCAGGGTGAAGGAGTCTATTTGTTGCAGCTATCAGGGCAAGGGGTTTAACATTACAAGAGTGAAGCGTAATCTGGTAAATCTTGTGAGTTTTTGTAAAACAATATTTCATTGTAATTGGAATCTTTGAAATCAAGGTGGTTTGGTGGTGCATGAGAATATTGGTGTCTTCAGTTTGCGGGTTGCTGCCTAAGAAGTGTGAGTTGGTGCTCACAAGGGGTTTGGTTCCTCCTTCTAGTTGGTTCTAGAAAATGCAGCGGGTTCGTGCCTCCTTCCAGTTGGTTCTGGAGAATCTTGGAATTTAGTGTTTCCCGGGGATGTAATATTTTGATACATTTAAAAAGTGTTGTGTGGTTTTCTCCCATTTTGGTTTCCACGTAAAATCCTTGTGCACTGTGTATATGTGGTTGTTTTTTTATTTCAATATATGATATCCTGAATGCAACAATATCTTGAATGAAATTGTAAGTATAAAAGTGATAAATTGTTTATACTGATTCAACCCCCCTCCTCGGTATCCCTGAATATACCAACAATTGGTATCAGAGAAGGTCCTTCAAGAACATTCTAACCACTGGAGGGTAGATCATGGATTTCACTAAGAATGGAATGCCATATGGTCAAAACTATGCCTTTTGGAGCAGAAGAATGAGAACATTGTTTCAAGCACGGGGATTTGATGTCGAGAAAGCAGTAGTAAACAGATACAAGACACCTTCCTCTCCCCCAACATATGCAGTTGGAAAAATACTTTATGCGATCAATTTGAATTCTATTAATTATAATATAAGTGGCCTGGTTGATTCAATATATGTCAAGGTTATGCATTGTCACTCTACAAAGGAAATTTGGGGCAAACTTCAAAATAATTCGAAGGAGTTGTCAAAGTCAAGGGGGGCAAGCTTCAAACTTACAGATGTCAATTTGAACATCTCAAAATGAAGGAATATGAATATGAAGATATTTCATATTACTTTCTGTGAGTTGATGAAATAGTGAATGCTATTAGAGGACTGTGTCATGTCCCCTTTTGGGGGTTTCCTCATTTTGTAGTAGAAGAGACTTATGTGGATTGTTAGTGGAGAAAAAGGAGTAAAAAGGGGGTCATTTAATGTCACTTAGTTAGGAAATGTTATGTTTTTAAAGTGACATTAGGGGATTAAAGTAAATTTAGATTAATAAGTTACTTAACTATTATTAAAGTGACTTTTAATCCTGAAGTGAAAATTGGAGGGAAAACAAGGGTTACAATTGATTTGGTCAAAAAGGGAAAAGTTCTAGAAGGATTTATTTAGTCAAAGAGGGGAAGTTATAGAAGGAATGGATGAAGGATATAGAAGGGGTTGTAAAAGTATAAAATAAAGGTAAACACTCACTTCTCATTATGATAATTTGACATTTTATTGGAGTGCACTTGTAGCTGGTGTTTTCGTTGGAGTTTTGAGAAAAACCTTTCCACTATTGGTTTGGTTTCGGTGGTGCAATATCCACCCTATCTAGACAAGAGGGGAATCCATCTAGGATTTCCATTGGAGCTAGACAAGAAGGAGGAGGATCCATACAAGGTATGTTGGATTACTGAGAGGGGGGGTGAATCAGTAATAACGTAATTATAATCCTTTTTCTTCAAATGTTATATCAATGTAGAATTATTATCGAATAATGAGAAGTAATAAATAAACAATCACACACATACACAGTACACCAGTGTTTTACGTGGAAACCCAAATCGGGATAAAACCACGGAATCACACACACACAAGATACCAAGTATGGAAAACCCAAATCGGATAAAACTAATACCTAATGTTTTTTCCTTATATGTCTTGAAGAATTACATTCATTGGAAGCACCAATCTCGTTTGTTTTCCAACAAGTAACCGAAGGAGGCTCCAACTCCCTTAGTTTCCTCAAGAAACAACCTGAGGGAAGATCCAACTCCTGAAATATCTGGCTACAACCAGAAAAAAGGCTACAACTTTAATGTTCTCTCACCATACCACAAAGTGGTGGCTAAGTAACCACTGTCTCTGCCCCCGTCTCACACCCTCAAGTAGAAGAGAATGATGGAACTACCTGCCACACTATCACTGAGATATACCAAGTTGTAAACCTCACACACCTGAACCATGCATGAACCATGCATCAACCTATACTATAAACAAGTGCACAACCATGCACCAACCTCTAATCAAATTGTACCACAAACAAGTGTGCACGTAACCATGCACCAACTCCTGTACTCATAAACAAGTGCATCAACCATACACCAATCATGAATCACTTTGTACCATAAAAAAGTGCATCCAACCATACCAAGCATAAAATTAATCATGTGTCAACTACTCATCAACTATGACCATCATCATGTACTCAACATCATCAACTATACACAATCTCATGTATCTTTCAACTCATCAACTACTTGTCTCAAATCCATGTACCTCAACCAAAGCCTCATCAATTTCTGAATCATCCAAAACTGATTTGTAGCTCAATAATAGAACTGGTGTATACTATCACATCTTTTCAAACCTTCCTTAACTTTAAAACAATAGACTAGCATTTTCATCAAACTCTTTCCTTAGTCTCACATGCCTAGTTTTCGTGGATTAGTCAACAACCCTAACTTGAAGTAGTAATCATAACTTTGAACCCTGTAATGTATAAAGATTCAAACTCGACACACAATGTTCTTCAGTGTGTTTTATGCAATTCCTCCAAGTGGAACTACTTGGAACCTCTCAAAAATGTGTTATAGCAAAATGGCATAATTTTCGTTGAATTTTGGCTTATTCTAGAGAGCTTACCTTGTAGATGTGTCTCAAGCATAAAATATTCATGGAATTGATTTGAAACTATTACACCAAATACTAAATACTATACCCTAACCATCACATTTTGTCTCAATCAATTTGGATCCGTTATGAATAATTTATGACGTTGTTACCCGGCAAACACCTGATTTTGACTAGTTTCTGGACTGGCCACAAAACCCTATTTTCCATAGAGTGTAACTCCCAAAAATACAACCCACTCCAAACGGCCGAGAATTTTTGAATCCAACCAGATATACCGATATTTTTCTTCACTTTCATAGAAATTTAAAGATTTGAATCATTATAGAAAAAAAAATTATAGCTAAAATGGTGATAAGGACTAAAATAACATACTTTCTTATCCTTGCATTTATCCTTCCCTTGCATTTCCTTCGCCTTCTTTCTTCAATTTCCTCAGAATCTAGGCTTAGATATCATTTGTATAATTTCATACACCTATAGATATTCAATATGCTCAAGTAAGACTCAAATGGAGAGTCTCTTCCTCTCATTTTCATACCTCCAAGTAGCTTCCTTAAAAAACATCTTCTAGGGTCACTTCTGGCCCCACTTTCCTTATTTTGGGGTTGGGTCCACTTCTAATTTCTCCATTAAAATTATTATTGAAATTATTTATTTTGTATTCACTTTGGAATTATAATACACTCATCACTTCCCACTTTATTATTTACCTTTTAAAATCTCTTGAACCACTTTGATTACTTTGACCTTGTGGGCCTCTTAGATGACATATGAGGGTCCTTAACTGTAAGGCCATAACTCTCAAACCGTGGAGGGAGTTATGTGTGTGATGTTCCTATTATACCACCATAATTGGAATGGCATGTACTATCCATAGAATAGTATTATCTGAAAATATATCATAACCATACCATCAAGCCCCATCAAACAAAAAATTGGTTCCATTACCCAAACCCTCGGGGTCTCCAACTTCCTCATGGCCATAACTCTAACCATGAGGAATTATGTGAAGTTCCTCATACCACCGTAAATGAGATGACAAGAACTATCATCCACATCTAGATATTTTCCTGACAAATTCACTTCCTTCATATCATTATTCCACAATTAAGCATGGGTTCTCTTATCTTAAAAGCTGCCCCATGAGGGATTTCACCATATGGGACCACTTTGAGTTCATCCATATTTACTTCTTTATCAACGATGACAAACAATAATGAGTCATATTTAAGATCAAGCATATTGGGTCCATTACTCCAAACTTTGTGCTACGTGTCTTTCCTCAAGGGTTGACATCAATGACAACCAACCTAATCAACAAGGCTCATCGATCTTCACTTTGGGAGTTTATTTTAGCTTAGTGGTGTTGGAAGATTGGTTGTTGTCATTGATGTCAACCCTAGTCATGGCTCTTTGAATTTCACAAGATTGATGAAAGTATTTTGACATGAAGGAAAAATGTACATGCAGATACAACAATTCATGGATGGATAGTATACATCATGTTGTTTCCTGTAGTGGCACACGGATCCTCATGATTGAGGAGAAATGAATTTTGAAGATGACAAAGTGATTGAATAAGGAAGTACATGTAGGACCTAAGATAATTAAAGAAAAGAATTACAAATAAGAAAGGCCCAACGGCCCTAATGTTAAAGGAAGCGACATAAATGGCAATAAACATCATTATATTCATTTGATAAGGGTTCCAATTTCAGAGGGAAGAAGAAGAAAAGAAGGCCTGATTTCAAGAGAGGATGAAGTCATTTATGATGTGTCTCATGGGTATGCTATTTCGTGTCATCTAAATTATCTTTCTATAACATATTTCTAGGTAGTCCATTCAGATGGTGAAATCATTATGGTATTGAGAATACACATCAATGTATCTCTAGTAAAAAAATTAGCCTTTATTCACATAATTATGGAGGATAATCTATGTGGAATATAGGTTTGGTGACCGCATTCCCAAACTAGTCATCAAACAAAAAGTCTCTGGGTAAACAATAAATATATCTTTTCTTTCATACGTATCTAAAATGCAGTGGGACCCCACTCCTATCATTGGAAGGCGTATGGACTATAGTTTCAATGAACAGTTTAAAAAATCAGATGTTAAATATTGGAGCCTATATGCTGCATAAGCCAATCTCCGAATGACCTAATTGAATAAAGTTTCATTATCTCTCATATTTTGCGGGAATGGAAGGGCGTGCTGATAGAGGAAAGCTAAAGAAAACATATCTTGATATTGGAGGATTGTATCTTCCTCTCTGTTATTTTTGGTCCTCCCTTTACATTTGGAAGTCAGAGTACCTTTGCAGTCATTACTTCGAACAAAAACTATTGATTATTCTTCATATATATTGTACGGTGTATTGTAGGTGTATTGGGTGTAACTCTTTATACTATTGTTCATTTCTCATTGATATAATTGAATATACCAAGTATAGTTGAAAATGTTTTGAATTGTAATCGATAATCGCATTTCACCCCCTCTCGTGATTTCAACACCGTATCGTGAGCAAAGTTTACCTTCGCAGATACTAACCAATCGAAGAAGATCCATGTAAATGGTAGGGCTGGAAACATCTTAAATGGATTCCACCATTTGGATGGAAGCAATTTTGAATACCTGAAAATAGAATTGAAACTTACTTGAAAGCTCTTGGGGAGATGTTTGGATCTCAAATGTTTTGATATAATGTTTCCTAAGAAAACCAAAGACTCTGAACTCCTCAAGGAAGAAAAGGAACAACAAACTCATACTAGATTATCCTAGATGATTGGATGTGATTCAGTTGAAACTAAGGTGGGATCTATGTGAATGTATTAAAATATCTTTGGGAAAATTCATGAACCTTATTCAAGGGAAGGAAGAAGAAGAAATAAAAGTTGAAGAAGAAATAAAGAAGAAGATTACAAATACATCTCGCATTTCAAAGAAGAAAATAGAGGTCGCCTCTTTTGCTCATTCAGAAGGAGTAGGGTCACGTTGAATTTAAATGTGTCTCTCATCCAAGGATTGAAAGAAGTGACAGAATTCTAAGAAGAAAAGCCGAATGAAGAAGAAGAAAATCATAAAGAAAAAAATTATTAGACAAGAAGATGAGAATTCAAAAATTGAAGTATTGTTGAGATTGAAATTAGCAAGCTCAAAGACACGCAGAAGAAAACCAAGAAGTGAATTGGTTAGCTGTGAAAAAAGACAAATAAGCTTAAAGAAACAATTAGACTTTCAGAAACCTAGAGAAGAAACCATTTCCTTCAAAAATCTACTCGAAGGAAGCAAGAAGAAGCAAGTAAAGAAGGTCCAAATGATAAAGAAAGAAGAAGACAGAGAAACTGAACAAGAAGTTGTCTCATTGAGGAAGAGCTTAAGAAACTCTTCAGTGCCAAAAGAATTAACACATCTTGGATGTAATGGGTAAAACTTCATACAAATAATATGCAAATACCAACAAGAAGCTTGAAAAAAGAGCTACACAGACAATAGATGAGAAGTGGACAAGGATACAAAAAAGAAGGAATGAAATACAAAAGAGATGACATCCAAGAAGATTCCCATTTCAAATCAAAGAAGCTCCAACGATGAAGCGAAACTAATAAGAATAGATCATGAACCCGTGATGGACTACACTACAAAGCAGCTTCAATTTACTCCATATACTGTAATTCTTTCTTGTCATTGTTTATACTTCTGCACGCCCTTGACATATGTACTAATTTAATCAATGAAAGGAACAAATACGCAAGAAACATTAGGAATGGTGTAAACGTAAGATATGGAAATAATCGCGGATTTGTCAACGGGTTGAGGTAATTCATTTTACCCGTTGATGACGTACTATTGCATGTTGTATGCAATTATCTTGGCTTCAAAGCATGATTGCGGGTGATATATGAATGAAGATGCGCTCTATGCCAACTAATGTAGTGATGGAGAAGGAAAGAGATTCAAAACAATATGATTGTTGAATAGAATTGACCACCAAAATGTAAAAGAAGAAGATGAATGGTACATAGACAAAGGATGTTCTTCACACATGACTCCTGGGGATCAAGACAAATTCACTAGCTTGAAGAGAAAGGATGGTACCGTTTCATTTGGATATGACTCATCTGCAAAAATACTGGAGAAGGTGTAGTAGAGCTTGGAAGAAAAAGTTTTAAAAGCAAAGAATGTTCTATTTATTGAAGATTTTGAATCATAATCTACTCAGTTGTTAGTAAAATGTGTGTGATCAAGAATACACTCTAACGTTTGACTCCAGAAAATGTAAAATCGTGAGGAAATTACTCAGGAAGATTGGTTGAAACCAAAACAAGAAGACCGAACAACATACATCCTAGACAGGCTGAAGAAGAGAGAGAAGACAAATAAAATAAAAGTATTCTAAGGAAGAAAACGTCCAAAGACCAAAAATAAGGATGAAGTATTATTTGAGTGCCACATGTTCAGGAGTTCCAAAGAAGAAGGTTGCATTTTTCCATTAAACTTAGGAGGAGTTTTCACAATTCCTTGGCCATTGATGTCAAAAGGGGAGAGGAAATTGGGATCATGATGATAGGGGATATGATGTTGCCATCAATGACAAAGGGGATTGTTGGAAGATTGGTTGTTTGTCACTGATGTCAACCCTAGTCATGGTTTGGGACCGCAAGATTGATTTTAGTTATCGATGAAGGAAAATGGCCACGCAGACACACCTATGGATGGATAGTATACATCATGCTATATTTCTGGTGAAATACGGCCATCATGTGGATCCTCGCGGTTGAGGAGAAATGAATTTTAAAGATGACAAAGTGAATAGAAAAATGAAGTACATGTAGGCCCTCAAGATAATTAAAGAAAAGAATTACAAAATAAGAAAGTTCGGGTCAGTTCCACTATGTTAAAAGTGAAGTGACATAAATGGCAATAAACATCATTGATACATTCAATTTGATACGTTCAACTTCAGAGGAATAAGAAGAAAAAGAAGGCTAGATTTCACAAGAGGATGAATTCTTTTGGGGATGTGTTCTAAGGCATGTTATTTTCAGGTCATCTTTACCATTTTTGGTTATAAAAAATTTGTAGAATGATCCATATGGTGAAATCTCTATGGCATTGAGAAGACATTATCGTAAGGCACTTCCTGCAAAAATTTCCAGCCTTGATTCATTAGTAATTTCATGGAGATACCATGTGAATATAGGGTTTTGTGACCAACTTCAACTAGTCAGTCAATAAACATGTGTTCTGGGTAAACAGTCATAACTTTTTCTCACATAGACTCCACATCTATGGGACTCACTTCCATTGAAAATAGCACAGATTGTAGTTTCCTCATGCAAAAGTTTCAGAATCAGATTTTTAACATTGAGTGCGGGCATGATACACGTTGGGGTCTCTCCTCAACGTAATCGCATCTGAATAAAAGTTTTATTATCTCTCATGTGTATTCTGGGTGGAAGGAAGCAAGGATAGAGAGTTCAAATATAACGGATATTGAGGGATTGTATCTTCCTTGAGGTTTATCCCTCCCTTTACATTTGAAGTTAGAAGCTACTCCTGGAAGTCATTACTTCCTTTGAACAAAAACTATTGATTATTTCTCATATATTGTGCATGGTGTATTGTGGTGTATTGGTGTAACTCTTATACTATTGTTCATTTCTCATTGGATATAATTGAATGGTTTAAGTATAAGTTGAAAATGGTTTTTAAATTGTACTGGATACTGATTCACCCCCCTCTCAGTATCAACAGGTGGTAGATCGGCTCACGCAAGAGATTGGTGAATCCTTCAGAGGAGGCCGTACTTATTATTTGTAGGTGCGAGGAGGGTTCTGAGTAAATAGTGGTATAGGAAAAACCCACGGGTTGAGAATAGGGTATCCCGCAAGGCCCTCACTAGTTTCTCAACCTTGTCATGCGAGACCCCACTAGACATCCAGTCGTGTCCTATGAGGCCCTCTGCAATTTTAGATTTTAGATATGGGTTGGGTATGGATGGTCATATTGCTACAGTGAATATTCAGGAGCATATTGAGATAGCATCGACGAGATATAGAAGTATAGTAGTATACAACTTGAGGATATTCTGACATCATTACTAGGTTTCTTGATTTGTTTTCAGTTAGTAGATATTGTAACTGCTTACAACCAGTAGATCTAATTTGTTCAAGAGGGTTTAGCAGTTGTTGTGATAGCCATTAGTTATATTTTCATTGTTTTGATTTGGGTTCTCATATCATAATAAATATGCCATGGTTATCTTCTCAATTATCTGTGTAATGGATGCATGTGATGTGTTTAACAATATTCCTATTTATGAGACATATGCAAACTGTTGTAAGGCATTTCCAGCAAAGTGTTTGGAAAAATTACACAAAGAGAAACAATAATTTGGACAAAAAACATAATATTTCCATCCATCCTAGTTGGGGACATTAGAGACTGGGAGAAGAAATTAAAGGTTCGATCATTTTTCAAAAGATAATAAGGTCTCTTCCAATAAGATTTGACCATAAGGTTTCAACCTTAGAAGAAAGAGAACAGAATAGGATAATCCATCCATAAGGGAACCATATTTCAAAAAATCCAAGAATACAAGAAATATTAAGAAAAATTCAAAGTCAAGCTTCAGTTGTAGTGATGATTCAAATGAAGATGAAGAAATAGCCAACTTTGTGAGGAGGTTGAAGAAAGGAATTGGAATGTACAAAGGTAATCTTCCATTAAAGTTCTTTAATTGTGGTAAAATTGGTCATTTTTCTTCCAAATGTACTTATGCTAGGATTTTAGATAGTGATGAAGAAGAAGTTCCCAAGAAAGAAAATAAATACTAGAAAGGATACAAGAAAAGAAATAAAAGAAAATTCTTCAAGAAAAGTATCTAGTTAAGAGAAGATAGTACCTCATCTGATAATGATTATGATAGTGATAGTGCCTCTTGAAGAGTGATCTTTATGGAAATGGAAACTCGAGAAGAAACCCTTGAACACAACAAAGAATATTATGAAGAAGAATATGAAGTGGATCTTGAGGCAAAACTAATCAGTGCCTTAAGTGATCGAGGAAGAGAAAGGATGAAAAAAAATCTACTCAAGGAATAATTGATCAAGCTAAAGGAGGGATCTCAAAACCCTAACAAAAACTATGAAGAAGTCCAACAGATTATCATTAGTCTAAAATTCCAGCTGGAAGAATCTAGAATGATTGAAGAAACACTCAAAAACCAGTTGGAAGAAAAGAAGAAAATAAAGGAGAGCTTGGAAGAATAAATAGTCTCACTAAGGAAGGAACTTTAGATTAAGGACATTCAACAAAAGTTTGACAATAGCACCAAAATATTGGATTAAATCATTAGCAGTCAATTTCCTTGCCATGACAAGTCTTGAGTAGGATACAATAAAACTCATACTGAGAAGGGTTCAAGCTCCATGATGAAAGGAAAATAAGTAGAACAAAAGAGTTGTGAAAAAGTCATCAAAGGTCCCATCAAGAAGGACGAATGCAAGCCTTCAAAGGATAACATTTAGGTAATGGAGATCATCCAAGAAGAAGATCATTCAATCAGAGGTATGTGAAATCAACAACCAGCAATGGAGAGGACTCGAGAAATAGATTACAAAAGAGCTACACCACCTAGGATATCTCCCACACTTAGGTACCAAACTATATTTCTTGGATTATGTTATTCCTACAACAAGTTTGGGCACAAGGATATAAATTGTAGATCTTATGCTAAGAACAAAAGAAAATATGGAGGCCACTATAAGAATACCTATCTCATAAAGCCTCATGAAGCTTATAACAAAAGCTATAACAATTTTGGCCCATTAAATAATGAAGTAGAATGATACAAATGAAACAATTTTGGACACATATCCAAATATTGTAGGTTGATTGTTCCTCCAAGGGAATCGAAGCAGGATTTCAATAGTCATATGAAAGAACCATCAAGGATCTGGAAAATGAAGCAGGATAAATTGAACATTTAAGAACGTGCAATTTCTCTACAAGCCCAAAGAAGAAAAAGTGAATGGTATGTTGATAATGGTTGTTCAAATCACATGACAGGAGACAAGGACAGATTTGTAACACTGAAGAAAGAAAAATATGAATCAGTTTCATTTTGCAATGATAATTCAGCCAAAATTATGGGAAAAGGAACATTCAAGCTTGGAAGCAAAGACACCATGGTATAAAATGTCCTACTTGTCGAAAATATGAAACATAATCTTCTAAGTGTGAGCCAAATGTGTAACTAGGGACACACACTTCTATTCAACTCAAAGAAATGTGAAATAAGGAAAGAAGGATCAAGGAGATTGGTGGCAACAACAATAAGGACTCCAAACAATATATACATCTTGAATGAGATCGAAAAGGAAAGATGTTTCTTGGGAAAGGAATATGAAAGTTATCTTTGGAATAGAAGAATGGGTTATATGCACTTTGACAATTTTGTGAAAATCAGTAGAAAGAAAGCAATAAGAGAAATGCCTGAAATTTCAAAGCCAACAAACACTATGTGCAAGCACTTCCAGCATGGAAAACAAACAAGAGATGAGTTCAAGACAAAGGAATACTCTAGAACAAAAACATCGGATATTATAGACATTGATCTATGCTGACTGGTGAGAAAAAAAGGGATGAATGATGAGAAATACTTCATGTTGCTTATTGATGATTACACAAGAATGACTGAGGTCTGTTTCCTCAAGAAAAAGTCAAAAGCATTCAAATGTTTCAGGATATGCAAAGAGATGGTTGAAAATGAGTCTGATTTGAAAATCGAGTGCTTAAGATCAGATAATGGAGGTGAGATCATGTCAAAATAATTCATCTATTTTTGTGAAGAACATGGAATAAAAAGACAATTCTTAGCAACTAAGACACATCAACAAAACAAAGTCATTGAAAGGAAGAAAATAATTGTACAGGAAATGGCTAGAACCATCATGAAAGTTTCCAAGTTGGGTGATATATTTTGGGTACAAGAAGTACATACAACCATTCATATCTTGAACCGAGGAATTATTAGAAGTAACAATGATAAGCCTCCACATGAACTATGGAAGGGAAGACCGAAAAACGTCAAGAACTTTAGAGTTTTTGGAAGCAAATGTTACATAAAAAGAGAAGATAATAAGGTTGGAAAATTTGACTCACGGGTTGATGAAGGAATACTCGTTGGATACTCAAGAAAAATCAAGGCACACAAATGATATAACCTAAGACTCAACAAAATAGTGGAAAGAATCAATGTAAACGTCGATGAAACAAATATACTAAAGACTAGGAAAGAAAGCCTAGAGTCAAAAGAGTAGGTAGAAGAAGAACTAAAGAAAAAAGAAGAAGAAGAAGAAGAAGAAGAACCAGAAGAGAAACAACCTGAAGCAAAGAAAGAAGAAACATAAGACAAACAACAAGATCTCCAGACACCTTCTAAGACACCTAAACGATGGTATCACAATAATCATCCACCGAAACAAATTATTGGGGATAAAAATGTTGGAATAGAAACCAGAAGAAGAAAACAAGCATGTACACTAGAACAAAGACATCTATCATTATTATCCACAATTGAACCAAGTAGCTTTGAGGAAGCCAACACTGATGAACATTGGATCAAGGCCATGGAAGAATAACTGAATCAAATATAGAATAATGAGACATGGGAACTAGTTCCAAGACCTAAGGACAAAAACATCATAGGAACAAAGTGGGTATTCAGAAATAAGTTCAATGAAGATGGAAATGTAACCAGAAACAAGGCAAGATTAGTATGCAAAGGATATGCACAAGTTGAAGGTATATATTTTGAACAAACCTTTTCTCCAGTAGCCATAATGGAAGCTATCATAATGTTATTGGCTTATGCATGCTCTAGAAGGATCAGGGTATATCAGATGGACATAAAATCCCCCTTCCTTAATGGATAATTAGAAGAATAAGTTTACATAGAACAACCAAAAGGGTTTCAACTATCAGAAAAGGAAGACTATGTTTGCAGATTGAAGAAAGCCATGTATGGACTCAAGCAAGAACCTAGAGCTTGGTATGCAAGATTAGACATATACTTACATCAACAAGGATTCAGAAGGGGAAGAACATATAATAATCTCTATATAAAAGTGGAACAAGACAGTTTGACTATCATTGAAGTATACATGGATGACATCATCTTCGAAAGTGATGATGACAGGTTGATTCAGAAGTTTGTCAGCAATATGAAAAGTGAGTTTGAAATATCCCTACTTGAGGAGTTGATTTTCTTATTGGGACTCTAGATATCTCAGCTGGATGAATGCATATTCAATTCCCAAACCAAGTACATCAAGTAAATGTTGAAGAAGTTCAAAATGGAAAATTACAAACTCGTAAGCACTCCTATGGTGAATAGTTGCAAGTTGAGCAAGGATGATGAATCTGAAGAAGTGGATCAGAGAATTTATAGATCAATGATTGGCAGTCTACTCTATGTGATAGCCTCAAGACCATATTTGATGAAATCAGTTGGAGAGGTTGGAATATTTCAAGCAACACCGAAGGAAACCCGTGTTGTGGTAGTAAAGAGGATCTTCAAATATATCAAAGGAACAATAGAGTTTAGACTATGATATATAAAAGGGAATGAGTTGAATATGATCACCTACACAAATGCAAATTGGGAAGGAACCATTGATGACAAAAGAAGTAGGAGTGGAGTGACCTTCTACTTGGGTGATTTTTTGGTGTCTTAGTTGAGCAAGAAGCGATCTTCAATATCCTTCTCCATAGCAGAAGCAGAATGTATTGTAGCAACAACATGTTGTACTTAGGTCCTCTGAATGAAGAAAACCCTGCAATATATACAAGTAGAATATGACAAGCCTATTTCGATATTCTGTGACAATACTAGTTCTATAGCATCTCCAAGAATCTAGTGGTGAATTCCAAGAACAAACATATTCCTATCAAGTTCCACTTTCTGCAGGAACAAGTCACAGAAAATAACATCAAGTTGGAGTACATTGGAAAAAAAGAAAAAATTGAAGACATTTTCACAAAGCCTCTCCCAAGGGATACCTTTGAGTATATTCAACATAAATTGGGAGTAGTTCTTGCCCCACATTGATTTACATGAAATATTGCAAAGAAGAAATGGGGAGAGAAATTGTCAAAAGAAGATATATTGTCATGGGGAGTTACCCTTTTCCATTGATTTCAAAGGGGGAGAGAAAGATTAGAAGCATGAAGACAGGATGAACAATGGTCACAAGGGGAGTATGAGTGTTACCATCAATGCCAAAGGGGGAGATTGTTGGAAAATTGGTTTTCATTGATTTCAACCCTAGAAGAAGCCCCAAAGAAATTCTAGAAGCCCCTAGAAGTGATAAGTTTATTTTGAAGGAGTCTCCAAAGTGGTCCCCTTATGTCATATCTTTAAGCATGGCCCTCACAAAAAGACGTTTTGAAGTCACCTAGAAGAAACCCCTAGAATGTCAAGAAAATAATCCCTGGAGATGTGTTCAAGAAGCCCCGGAGATATGGTCAAGAAGCCTGGAATGTAAGGGAAATAAGTCCCCAAAAGTTGGCTCTAATTGAAAAGGAAAGTGAAAGTCTACAAGTATAAGTTGGCCCCCAATGAAATAAATATTAAAATTATTATTAAGACAACAAGCACAAGTCAACCCCAATTGGAACTAACATTAAAAATAAACTTAAGAGAACAAGTGTAAAGTTGGCCCTAAGAGATGCCTAAAACTAGTGTAAATAGGAACCTAGGATCATCATTCTCAACCATCAACTCAAGTAACTCTCATCTGAGATCTGAGGTAGTGAAAATATGACGAAAGGAGATCGAAGGTAGCGAAAATATGAGGAATTAAGGGTGAGTTATTTGAGGCAACACAGACGTGTTTTAGAGGCACAATCTGAGGAAAATTTATGAGGTATGTTTGATGTGTTTCAGGTCTTTTCTGGGATCTATTTTGTAGAAAAATAAGGTGTAATTTCTGAGGCAGTTTGTAAGGCTATAAGTCTAATTTTACGCCTGGTTTGAGGCTTGGTTCTGAGATATAAAATATTACAAAGGCTGAAAGTCGTGAAGATGAAGTCCCAAAATATGGCAATCGTCCATATCATCATGCGATTAAAACGTGACCATTGATCTTGACAAATGATCAAGCACGTATTTAGCCTAAGCACCTGGTCACCACCTGTGGTCATATGGAATATAAAAATAAAGGTAAAATGAGGCAGTGCTTAAATTGATAAGCCCATGGTTGTACACCTATGATCATATGAAAATGGTTTGAAGGAAGCACCTCATCCAGACTTAATTTGACAGAGAGTTAACACCAGAACAATACAGAGAATTGATAAGAGATCAAATATGGATTGTTGGGGGGTGGAGGTGAATCAGTATAAACAATTTTTCACTTTTATACTTATAATTGCATTCAAGATATCATATATTGAAACAAACAAACAACCACATATATGCATTGCACAAGGATTTTACGTGGAAACCCAAATGGGAGAAAAACACAAAATGTTTTTAAAATGTATCAGAGGATTACATCCTCCAGAAACACTAACTTCCAAGATTCTCCAACACCAACTAGAAGGAGGAACCAACCCCTTGAATTTTCTAGCACCAACTAGAAGGAGGCACCAACCCCCTTGTGAGGACCAGCTCACACTTCTCAGGCACCAACCTACAAACTAAAGAAACCAATATTCCCATGCACCACCCAACCACCCTGATTTCAAAGATTCCAATTACAATGAAATAGTGTTTACAAAAACTCACAAGATTTACCAGATTAAACTTCACTCTTGCAAGGTGTAACCTCTTTCCTTTATAGATGGAATAGATAGATGTTTTCACCATATATCTATACTCTTCATATGCTTATTTCTTATGACAAATAGAAATGATCCTTGACCTAGTCAAAACACCTCCTTAGCTACACTACAATATGGTCTTCAAAATACTTTTCTATTAAGTTGCATCTGCCTCTTTGACTGTTCAAGGGACCCCTTGAACTTCTATAAAATTCATTCACCTCCAACAATCCATTCACAACTATACTATGTTGGATTGCATCGACAAGGTAAGGATA
>SNQJ01S0139174.1:0-18728 GCA_010110895.2 Picea sitchensis | reverse complement strand
GATGATGCATCGACATGCACATGAAACTCCTTGGTCCAATCTGGGAAAACCATGATGGGTGTAGTAACCATTTTTTGTTTCAGTGTGTCGAAGCTCTGTCGGCATTCTTCTGTCCAACTAAACTGAAAATACTTATTCAAGAGATTCTCCATGGGCGCTTTAATCTGAGCATATCCCTTAATGAACTTTCTGTAGTAGCCTGTGTGTCCCAACGCAATGCACAACTGTTTGACTGACATAGGAGCGGGTAGATCAACTATAATGGAAATTTTGGATGGATCTACCAACAATCCTTGCTTGCATACAATATTACCTAACAACATGCCAAATGGTGAAAAGAAAATACATTTTTTTAGGTTCAAAGCAATTTGACACTGCCTGCATTTATCCAACATTAGCCTTAGACATTCAATGTGATTTTTCAATAAGCTAAAAATAGTCCAATCATCAAAGTATGCTTCTAAACATTTATGCAGAAATTCCTTGAATGCTTTGACCACCACCCTAGAAAATATGGTTGGGGCATTCTTCAATCCAAATGGTATCACTGTATATTGGTAGGATCCCCATTCTGTTGCAAATGTGGTCTTATGGAGATCTTCCTTAGCAATCCGGATTTGATGGTATCCTGAAAATCCATCTGTAAAATAATATACTTCCTGGCCTCCAACATTATCTAACACTTCGTTAGTGAATGGTGTAGGGAAGGGGTCATGCAAACAAACATCATTCAACTTCCCGAGGTCTATGCATATCCTGATTTCTCCTATTTTCTTGTCTTGCACCACCATAGGGCTTATCCACTCTGACTCTTCAACAGGTTTTATAATTCCTGCTTCCAACATTCTATCAAGTTCAATCTTCACTTTCTCCTTATATTTAGGGTTCAGTCTGTAAGGTCTTTGTTTGAATGGTCTAGAATCTAGATTTAAGGGGATCCTCATCTCTCCCATAGGCCCTTTAATGCTCTTCATATTAGTGAATTTGGTTGGAAACAAGTCCTGATATTCATGAAGTAACTCTATAATTTTATCAATGGTAGCAGCATCCCAATAATATCCAACATTTGCAAACTTTGGTGTCTTCTTTGTTTCAATATTGAATTTCTTGATTTTGATTGTCTATCCGATGAATGGTAGCTCAACTCCTGGTCCTTCCACATCTCTCTAGCCTTCTGTTTCTGTGATGTTCACCTTCCTCGGATCATCATCTTCGTCGGTATTGATGTTCTAACAACCTTGCAGTTTCTGGAGAGGCACAATCCATTCATCCTCTTCCTGTTCTAAGGAAATGCTAGATACCTCCTTGAATACTTTCCATCTCACAACCTACAGTGCTTGATCTACTGAAGGATATTGACTTTCAAATGAGAAGGTGGTTGCAAAATTCTGAGTCATACCTTTCCAATCTATAGTGATGAGACACTGTTTTGCTTGAAGGTACCAGTTGATAGGTGCCATGTCCAGTGTGTTGATGAATCTGTGTACCCATTGTTCTTGAGGAAATCCTACTCCAAGATTCCTCGCAGCTTCACACATGGTCCTTTGGGAAGCTTCGACCTGTGTAGTGAACTTTGCAGCCTTCTACTTGTGCTGAGAATCACACTGTCATCAGAGTACGACATTGTACCCAGTCTGCAATGTTATTTTTTCGTGTCCCCCACCATCTTGCTGGTGTGGCTTTCAAGGCCTCATCCATTGCCAACAGCCTCTATTTTTTTGGTAAACTTGCTTCAAAGTCTGATAGGAAGGCTTCTAACGGATTCAGACCATCAAATGTGGGTAAGTTACTTACTGTTGTGCCGATCCAACAAACTTCTCTGGTTAATCTAGCACATCTCCTTGTAGATACTTCATACATATGGTTCTTCCAGTTCTCCAGTGCTTCTTCTGAGTCTAATGAGAACGTGCTATCACTTCACCAGCTTAGATTTCCATCAACTGTAGGATTAGTGTAATCCTGCTGTCTGGTTGTTAGTTTATATATGTTTTCTAGTGCATATGCATGGTCTTCTTCTCTGATAGGTTCTGTGTACCTCTGACCTTCATCTGGATCTAAAGGTGTGATGACCCTAAGACCATCTCCTTCAAAATTCATATGTATTTTCTTTAAGTCAACAATAGTAGAGTTATTGAAGGCCCAATCAATTCCTAACAGTGCAGGGTAAGAGAAACCGTCATACACTATTTCAATTACCTCAAAATCTGCAAATGTTTTTACTCCATCAATGTCCATAGGGACATGCTCCAAACGTCCAAATGGGATGACAACTTGCTGGTTATCCATCCTAAGCCTGATAGGGAAATAGATCAAGTTCGGTTTTCCCATCAGTGCCCATGTTTTCTTCGTCATGAAATTGACCTCTGACCCTAATTCGAGGACTACATAGTCTATCTCATACACTCCTATTTGAGCATTCAGATGAAATTCCTTATTTGTCCTTCTTTTCTTACCAATTTAGTGTACTGCCCTATTCAACAAGGGATCTATCTTTCCTAGCTCATATTGTCTGATTAAATTTTGTAATTCTTGTACAACGCTTTCATCCTGAACCAACTTAATACAAGTGTATAAAAATTCCATGAGCTTGCTTACTTCTTTTCCTTCTTTTGGCGAAGTAGACTGATCAAATGCCAGAGGAATTCCATATTATCTCACTTCTGGTCTTGTCTTTGATGCAGAGCCTTGGTTTCCTTTGAATTATTTTCTGGCTTCCTCAAACATTTGTCTTTCTTTCCTTGCATCAAACATTTGTGTCTTCTCTGTAGCTTTCCTGATCCCCGAGTCTTCTTTAGTCTTCCCTTGTATCAGTCTGTCTTCTCCTGTAACAACGCCTCCTCTTGTTATAACAACGACTCTAGGGTCTTCTCCTCGAGGTTCAACATAGATCAATTTCACTTGCAGGTTCTGTTGAGGTCCTCGTCTTTCCTGAAGCTTAGCTAGCAACACAGGACAATCTTCTATAACATGGTCAAATGAGATCCAGTAGCTGCAAGTGGTACAAGGTTTTTGAAAATCCCTTGCAAGGTGTCATGGCTGTGAAAATTTATAACAGTTGATCTGTCCTCAGCCTCAACCCATTCCTCCTCCTCGTCCTCTTCCTCTAAATCCACCGCGAGGATTGAAGTTTCCTCTCCCAGGAGAGTTATACTGCGTAGTGTTTCCTTCTTGTTGTACTTCGCCTTGAATCTTATATATGTCTCTTGACCTTTCATGCATGAGATAATAATCCCTACAATCCCTATCATCATTTCCTACAGACTTACAGAATGCACAATACAAATTTTTAGGTGTCTGAACATACTTTTGCATGTAATAACACTCACCAGTATGATGTTTATTTCTGCATACCTCGCACCAGGGTAAGGTGACTTGCTTCAAGGGGCTCGAAGCTTCAGAAGCCAAATATTCATTGAATAGAGGGAAGCGTTCCTTATCATGGACTTCTGATCTGCATCAGATACACCAAATGTCTTCTCTTTTATCTTTTCCTTTGTCTTTCTTCATATCTTGACCTATAGAGACAAACTAGTTAGCCGACTTAAGATATGGCTCATACCTGAGATGGATTCTCCCATGGTGGATGATTCTAGCTTCATGGCAATCTCCAATGCCTCAGCCTATGAAGCAATCTTCTGTTGCATCAGAGGAACTCTGATGTGTGGTAGAAGGGAAGAAATGAACCATTCCTTATTCTGCTCGTCTGGGATTTGAAAAGTCAGTCATCCCGTTAAGGTCTTGAATCTATGATCGAACTCCCAAATAGGTTCAACCACCTTCTACTTGATCTCTTTCAGCTTTGTGATACATTGGGATTCTGACTCAGGTTTCTTGAATTATGCAATCAATGCATTCTTAATCTTATTCAATGGATTAGGATGTGAAAGTCCTTGGACAAGTTTCATGTACCAACTCCATGTGTGATCTCTGAGAGTTGTACTGAACTGAGTTATTTTGATAGCTTCATCTGTGACATTCTTAATGTTCCAGATGGCTTCACATAAAAACTAGTGTTGATCATGATCTTCAGATCCATCTCCCCTAAATATAGGGAGTCTCATCTCATCTTCCATAGATCTTCCTAGGGTTCTTGACTGAATATGCGATGGACTACTATTGAAAGTGCTCTAGACTCTCTCATGATTGGGATTACTCTGGTTTGTTAATACTACTAAATCAACAAGAGGGATAACAATACTTACTTCGATGGTCTGTGCAGTTTATGAGGTTTCAGGTTCTCCTCGGTGAAGCTCTTCATCTTTTCCTTCCTCTTCCCTAGCAGGTTCTGAATGTTCTTTGTCTGTCAGTTTTGATTCTTCTCCACTGTAGAAGCCTTCCTCCCCATAGTTCTTCTTAAACAGGTTCGCAAGATGAACTTCTCTGAATACTCTCCCACTGCGCGTATGTCCAACTTCTGTGTCACTGTCGCTGTCCAAATTTTTGAACATTAGCCTTTATTGATATGACCAATCTATTTTATCTTCAATATGTTCTTCTCATGCAATAACATCTTGATTATCAGTTTCAGAAAATGAAAAAATTTCCCTCGAGGTCCCTTGAAAAAATATCCCTCGGCTTGGCTATACGATTCTACTCTATCAAAAATAAACTCTGTGATGTACCCTCCAATGGTACTATCAAACCAGTGATCTACTACCCATGATATAATGTTATCAACTCTCTTGACCTTCTTGATCAACTCTGACGTCCAAGCCACATGAAGTCTAGATTGGATCTGGAACTGGGTACCTGCTAATCTAGCTAGCCACTCATATAGCTCATGATGGATCCTTCCAAAGAATATCTCGTGTATATCGATGAAGATATATCTTTCTAGCCAATCCTCAGTGCTAATATTAGGGTTCTTATTCTAGGCTTCAACGAAGTCCTTCTCTTGATCCTCTATCCACTTTTGAATATTTGTCTTCGATGGAAACCACCTTGACATTCCCTTAAAAATATTCTTGTCCTGACAACAGAACCATTTGTTGGCACAGGGGCAGACCAAGGGTTCAGCTCCAAGAGCGCACCAACAAGCCCTAACTACTAGCCCTTTTAGTAGCACCTGTGAAGCAGATGCAGTCTCACCCGAAGCAATTATGAGGGGGTTGTAGGACAGATATGTCTACAACCAAATGGAATATCAAGTGGATTTAACACAAGAACAACACAACATTCACATATCACTTATCAAATTAGATATATTATACACATCTACTTATCAGATATAAAGCATTAATGCAATCAAAATATACCAATGACAGACACAAATTACCAATCACACACAACACAAAATATATGTGGTTCACCCTCTCTGTAAGGCTACGTCCACAAAACTGTGCTATAATATATTAAGGTAAAGCAAATAGTTCTTATCTGCGCTCTTAGCTAGCAGATCTCCTCTCTTCTCCTCTCTTTCTCTTCCTTCCCTGCACACCCAGCTGTAGGGTTGATCTTCGCACCCAACTAAATATATTACAATACCAGAAGGCTCTCACTCTTAGTGCTTCTCTCTCTCTCTCTCTTCACAATAGTCTCTCACAACAATAATCAGATCGATCACTAGTAATAATGACAACCTATCTTGATACCAACCCCAAATTACCAACCCAACCTAGGCCATTTAGACCTCTATTTATAAATTACAATAGCTCACCGATAGCCTTAGGCCGAAACCTAGGTTTCCAAAACCCTAGATACCAAAACCCTAGGTCAACTTGACCCATATTTTTAGGGCTTCACCAACCTGTCTTTCCTTTCTTCTCACATGGTGCTCCAAAGCATCCAACGATATATTTTTCCTTTTGCTGAGTTGTCTATGATCCTTCTTCCTTACTTATCTATCATCCCCGATCTCCTCTTCCTATGGATTTCTTTCTTGGTCTTCACTCCATATTTTCTTCTCCTTTTCTCACTTCGACCCAATAACAGTCACCGTGTCTTCCACATAGTTCGCATTCTCCCTTTTCTTCCTTGATCTTCGCTTTCTTCCATAACCAAGGGCCAACAAATTCCTAGGTGGGGAGGAGTAATCTAGGTGGACATCAGTGGCCGCCCACCTATTCCATTGGCTCAAATTACATTTTCCATCTTGGCATTTTTTCTACAGTGTTTCGGGTCCCAAACGTTCAAAGCCATTTTGAGGCCCTAAACGATGTTTTTTTGACTTGGTAGCACCTAAAACATCTCTATAGAAATATATTGGGTAGTTTAGAATGTGTACTCCTCATCTAGACTTTTCTGTTGAGGTACTGAGTGACCCAAACAAAGATTGTATGAACGATATGCGCCCTTGAAATGTTGATGTATCAACTATCCCCATCGGGGCCCACAAACCTTTTGGCATTTCATTTTCCAGGGTTAGGGTTTTATAATTTATTCTTTATATTAAAAATTCCTTTGGGGCCTCCTTGTAATCAATTTCTTGCGAATGAGTGTATCCAACACATCTCTCTTCAAAGATAAACTACCACCATTCTAGCTAGCTTGTGTTCTTTGCATCTTACAGTCTTTAGTATTCCAAATATTCATTAATAGAATCTGGGTTTTACTATTTTACTATATCACTATGTTCCTTGAAATATCTCTGTGAATATCCTTGTTATATCTCTATTAATCTTGATAAAAAATATAACTTTCCATGTTAGTGAAATAATATCTATAACATGAAATGAAATATAAACACCTCTAATACTATGAAAATAAGAGAGCAACTAGACTATGTACAAATTAAATGTTGTAAATCTAAATATCATTAAATGAATGTAATAGTTATATTATGGAGGAAATATTAGAAAGGATATATGAGGATAATCCTACCTCCAATGTTAATTAAATGAAATCCACATATCTAGATAACGTTCAACAACCTAGAGGTAAGAAGAAAAATAGAAAGAAAAACTCTAACCCTGGGAAAGGGATTTCACCTAATCCACATGATAATATGGTAGGCATGAAAGAGAAGAAGAATCTGAAGTTTCCATGCAATATTTGCAATAGAGACCATCTTTTTCACTAGTGTCCTTAGATGGAAGATATGCACTTGTACTGAGCTCAGTGGGGAGCCCCACAACAACTCATTGACTTAATGAATCCTTTCCCACAGTAGCATCAACAAATTGATGCAACAAACCCTACAACTTCACAAGGGGGCATGAAAGGAAACCCATAGCAAGGGGGAAATGCCATGAATTCCAATGTATACATGTGTGACCATTTGATTAATATCCGGACTAGATCTTGTAATTAAAAGTGTTGTGAGAGATTTCTTTCGAATAAGGATCCATATTTATCTTAGCCTAGTGGTCCTCTCCAAATAGAGAATCCATCATTTGATATGGTGCTTCACCCACCTAATGTGTTTTATGAAGTTTGACACATAACTTGACTGCTCGAGTTTCCCGCAATTATAGTATTGTAGAGGAATTAGCTCAGGCACCATGTGATATGTCTACCATTGAAGTCTTTCAAGGATCCCTTCGGTAGTGTAAATAATTTTTGATAGTAATAGGTGGCGTTGATACCTCATATACATGTTTAATTATTTTTAACATTGACCAAAGTTGGCCTAGGCTCTCCCACCAAATCACTTTTTAAATCCAAATGATTTCATGTGGGACCAACATTTTTGTATGCGTTATTGATGAAGGAGCCTCCACTTGCATGATGTCTTTGTCATGTTGGAGAGCCTTAGGTTCTTCAGAGCTTGTCCATTCAAACACCATGATAAAAACATTCAATGGCCATATGTTCAAGCCCCATGGAATCATTTCCATATTTCTTATTGAGTTAGGTGGAAATATTATTTTGGTTGAAGTTGCCCCTTTAGACTACTATCTTTTTTTGGGGCATAATTTATTCTATGTGATGATGGCTATTGTGTCTTTAGTCTTTAGGGTTATTTTCTTTCCTTATGAATGAAAAGTGGTTACTATTGATTAATTGGCCTATTGTATGCCAAATTACAGGACTAACACTAGTAAACACATTCCATTTGTTAGTGGTTCCATGAGTTCTTGCGGCAGTGTTGGTGTTGGCATGTTCAAGGATTAATCATTGATGGGTACATTCACCTTGACTCCATCATTCAATTATTCAAACTCAACTTCTATATACATGATATCTTTGGGTGCTATTGAATCACAAGGTTGTTCCTCTACTTCTAGATCAATCTCATCTAACGTGTTTGTCTTCAATCAAGATCCTTGGGTGGTAACCCATCCTTCAAAGTAGAATCATTTAGAGAAAGTATGTTGTTGAGTGCAGTGTGTTAGCTTTTATAGCTCAGTAAGTAATCCACATGTTTTTTCTTGTATGTAGAAGTGACCTTGCATTTTCACTACTAGGCCCTTGAATTTGTAATAGGTGTTTTATAAAGTTGTAATAAAGTGAGTCTTTTATTAAAGTGACTTTTTGTAAATGTGGCCTTCTAATATTTTATCAAAGTGACTTTTTATAAAAGTGACCTTCTAATATTTTATTAAAGTGACCTTCTAATGTTTTATTAGAGTGACTTAATGTCATAAAGTTCACTTATTTCATAAAATGGAAAATTACTTTAGTAAATGTAAGTGATTTGTTTTGGAGGGAATGAATCATGTCCCTTGATCTCCTAAAGGCAAGATTAGATATTGGCCATTGGATTTAGGGATGGGGAAGGTGAAAAGTCATTTTCTGATATAAGAGTAAGCCTAGGGTAGTGTGCAAGACAATCAAGAGATATTTGAGAGATACGTAGGAAGAAAGTGTATGCAACTGTTTTTGGCATGATTTCCAAGAGAGCATGGTCACAAATCCCAAGGATATATTTTTGTGTAGAGTTGCTGAAGTTTACTACTGGGTTAGAGGTCGTACTGTACGAATTCATACAGAAGGAAAGAGGACATGGAAATCGAGGTGGAATATGGTGCAATTTTTGAGGTAGTTTGAGGGTTTTTATTATGCAACAAGGCCATATAGATAAGATCATACAACAACATTTTGGAACTGTTTTCGAAGTGTTGATTTTAGCAGGGCCGTACAATAGTACAAAATTTTGGGCACGAGTTTCTATGTAGAAATTGTTGGATAATTGTGGGTGTGTTAAGCGTTCTATTGCTACCATGTATTACTGTTGTATCTTTTAATTCTTCCTGAAGCTTATAATAAATCTCTCTTGGTGGGTTTCCCCAAACTGGGGTTTTCCTTGGCTGGTTGCCAAAATTCTAAGTGTGCACATGTGTTTTGTGACTGTTGTTCATTGTTAGTTTCCACTGATATTTACTTAGTAATGCATGTTTCTACTTATGATATAGCTGAATGTGGGTTATTACATATCAAAGTTCATTTAAGACACACATTTTTGTTTACCAAGTGTTTGACAAAAGTCCTATGTGAGTTAGTGCTTTTGTTACTGATTTTCTACATGGTATCAGAGCAGGTGCTCGGAGTTGCAGTGAGAATTTCTATTTTTGGCAGGGATTTGAAGGGGGAAACTTGTTTTTTTGTTTTCCATTGGAGAGTTGATAGGAAGATGGCTGATTTAATCATGTATGAGGACCGGTTGGAAGGGATTTCCAACTACTTGCAATAGAAAGTCAAAATGTCATCTATTCTCAGGGAGAACAAACTTTGGAGCTTTGTCATCTCTATAGTAGTTGTTCCCACAACATACCCTATTTATTTGGATGTACATGAGGTAAATTAAGCCAAATATCATAGGCCTATTCTATATGGAGTGAATGATTCACTTATCCCACACTTATATGAGAAGAAGACAACTTATGAGATGTGGGATACACTGAAAAACATGTATGAGGCGAAGAATGAAAATAAGAAGATGGCCTTAAAGGAAAAGTTGCATGATACTAAGATGGATACCCATGAGAGTGTGGCATATTATCTTACCTAGGTAGCACACGTAAAATATGAGTTGGCTGCAGTTGGGGAGGTCATTTTAGATTCAGAGTTGGTGAGGATAGCCTTGAAAGGATTCACCAAGGAATGAGAAGTCTTTGTGAAGTGTGTGGTGGGTCAGGAATATCTTCCAGATTGGAGCAGAATGTGGGATTATTTCACTCAGGTGGATATCTGGGCAGGATCTTAGAGCAGTGGACATAAGGGAGATGGAGTTAATGAAGATAAAATTTCTCTTGCAATAAAGAGAAAAAGTAAGAAGTAGGGGAGTTCCAAGAAAGACTTGAGCAAAGTTAGATGTTTCTGATGCAACCAATATGGCTACCTTGCAACCCAGTGTCTCGAGAGGAAGAAGAATAGGAATGAGAAGGAGGGCCCAGTTGCAGCGACTGCAACAACAATAGAGGAATATTCAGACATGTTTGAGAAGGAATTCTCATTGTTCACTCTCGTTTCAAGTGTTGGGAGTACTGGATATGTGAGTGGAAGTAGATAGGTCATTGACAATGGAGCCTCATGTCACATGACAAGAATATGATGTTTATTCATCAGTTTCACAGAGATAGGTCTAGACCGGCTAGTTGAAAGTGAAGGGGAAATGGCACGAGAAATACATGGAGTTGGAAGGGTCAGATTCCAACTCGAGTTTGGATAAATCCCAATGGTTGATGGAGTTCTGTTTGTTCTAGGGATGATGGTTAACCTTCTCTCGGTGTCAGCCTGGGAAGATGTTGGATATGTGACATTGTTCAAGAGTGGAAATGTCTTTATCTACAGAGAGGGACTAGATCCAGTCGAGTCACATTTGATTGGTGATCAGATTAATAGGTTGTACATTGTCTGAGGAAAACCTACAGTTGGATATTTAAAGTCAGATGAGGAGTGCGAGTATCCTAATACTACAGTGGGCCCAAGGATTTAGTTTCAAAATTCGAGGGAAGAGAGGGAGTCTCTTCTGAGAACCAGAAGGAGGCTCGAATGGTGTGAGTGGACAAAATCTCAAGGTGGATTGGATTCTACTAGGAGCTCAAGGTTCAAAGTGATTTCCAGAAGGAGGTCTTCAGGTTCGAGTTCTGTGCAGGTGTTGAGGTTTGCTCCAGGTTTAGAGGGAGATCCTACTATGAACAATGTGATGGAATTGAGGACATGACTAGGTGATGGTGATGGCAGTGAGTATATTCCTCATTAAGAGGGAGTGTTATCTTTTATATCTCAAGAAGTACTCTGCATGTTCTACCTTGTATAAAAAATTTACCTTGCATTTTCACTACTAGGCACTAGACTTTGTAATAGGCCTATTATAAAGTTGTAATAAAGTGACTCTTTTATTAAAGTGAAATTTTGTAAAAGTGACCTTCTAATATTTTATTAAAATGACTTATGTCATAAAGTGGAAAATTACTTTAGTAAATGCAAGTGATTTGTTTTGGAGGGATTGAATCATGTCCCTTGATCTTGCAAAGGAAAAATTAGATCTTGGCCATTGGATTTAGGGGTGGGGAAGCTGAAAAGTCATTTTTTGTTATAAGAGTAAGCCTAGGGTAGTGTGCAAGACAAGTCAAGACATATTTGAGAGAGAACTAGGAAGAAAGTGTATGCAACATTTTTTGGCATGATTTCCAAGAGAGCTTGGGCAAAAATTCCAAGGAGATAGTTATGTGTAGAGTTGCTGAATTTTACTACTGGGTTAGAGGCCGTACTGTACAGATATGTATAGGTCGTACAATAGGAAAGAGGGAATGAAAATTGAGGTGGAATGTGGCACAATTTTTGAGGAAGTTTGATGGTTTTTATTGCTGTAGAAAGGTCATACATATTAGACCATACAACAACATTTTGGCACTATTTTTGAGGTGCTGATTTTACCAGGGCCATACAACAATACAAACTTTTGGGCACAAGTTTCTAGCTAGAAATTGTGGGACATTTGTGGGTGTCTGTAAGTGTTCTCTTTCTACCATGTATTACTACTATAGCTTTTAATTATTCTTGAAGCTGATAATAAATCTCTCTTGGTGGGTTTCCCCAAACTGGGGTTTTCCCTGGATGGTTTCCAAAATTCTGAGTGTGTACATGTGTTTTGTGACTGTTGTTCATTGTTAGTTTCCATTGCTATTTACTTAGTAATGTGTGTTTCTTATTATGATATATATAAATGTGGGTTATTACATATCAGAGTTCATTTAAGACAAAAATATGTGTTTACTAAGTGTTTAAAAAAAGTCCTATGTGAGTTAGTGCTTATGTTACTGATTTTCTACACAGTGAAGATTTCCTATCGGGTGATCTAATTGACATCAATCATTGTTGGTTATAATCTCTATAAGAATATGGAATATGATTAGTTAACTTCATGCATCTAGGCCATCGAACATCCCAATTCACATGATTTATTGGATATCAAGCAACCTTCAAACAAGGCTATCCTTGAATCCATGAATATGGTTGATAAACCATGGGAGTATATGCATCATCGATCATATTTTCTTCTTGAATTGGAATAGTTAGAGGTTTACATGATAAAATAACTTCAATTGACGATGTTGAGTGGTACTAATACCTCATTATGACACATGATGCATATTCATAAGGGAACTTGGCTAACATATCAAACACCATACCCATCAACATCTTAGCGAAGCCAAGTGTCGTTGAAAACATCTTTATAAGCACATACTGTTCTCCTTGAGAAATTGAACTATATACTTCCCTATTCAAAGAGTTTTGTGATGTTTTCACTTGGAAAATATGAGGAGATATTAGGTATTGATCTTCAAATTATCAAACATGAGACCAAAACATATGAAGGAGCTAAGCCTATCCAGAAAAAAATATGGCCAATTAATCCTTGAAAGGAAATTTCCATCAAGGCAAAGGTGGAATAATTGCTTTGTGTTAACTTTGTTTATTTGGTTCCATTAACCAAGTGGGTATCCAATATTGTTCTAGTTGTGAAGAAGAAGGAAATTATTAGGGTCTGCATTAATTTTGGGGATCTAAACAAGGCTTGTCCTAATGATAATTATTCTACCTTATTCATTAATCACATTATCGATGAATATGTCGAGAGTGATATATTTTCTTTCATGTTCCATGGATGGATTTTCCAACTATAATAAGATACATATCAAACTAGAATACCAACACAAGACCATATTTTTCTATCCTTGGGGTACTTTTTCCTATTAGAAAATGTTGTTTGGTCTTAAAAATTTCATGGCTACATTCCAGCGAGCCATGTCATATGATTTTCATGAGATCATATACATTGTTGAATCTTACTTAGATGATTTGGGTGCTCGATTAAAGCATTGTGATGATCATCCATTTCATCTTCATGTTGCTATCACTAGATGTTGGCATTATACCATTCGTTTGAATCCACATAAGTGCGTATTTGTGTGACTTTTGGGAAATATACGGGTTCCATTGTGTCAAAGTTTGGGATCATGGTTGATCCATTGAATTTTGAGGAGACAGTTCAATTTCCTCCCCCATGTAATATAAATCAACTTAAAAGTTTTCAAGGGAAGGTAAAATTTTTGCAAACATTCATAGTGAATTACACCTACATAACAAAATGAGTCATGCACCTTATGAAAAAGGGTGTACCTTTTGTGTGGGACAAACACGAGCATAGTTTATTCGAAGCTTTGAAGAAATCCTTGATGTCAACTCCAATATTGAGTCCTCTAGACTACATACATGACTTTTTTACTTTATTTGGTAGCATCCGAGTTCACAATTGGTATGGTTCTTGTCAAAGAGGACATTTCGTAGAAGGAGGATGTGATTTAATACCTTAGTAAGGGTCTAGTTGGATTTGAAATGCACTATTTTCATGTAGAAAAGTTGGCCTTGGGAATGGTTTGTGTTGTCCAATGACTTAGGCATCACATTCTTCTTCGGAAGAATCCAACCCAATGCAAAACATTTTTATCTATCAGATCATTCGGGGCAAGTATTCTAAATGGATTTTCATCTCGCAAGAGTTTGATTTGGACTTTGTTACTTCAAAATCCAAGAAGTCTTTAGTTTTCACGAAGTTAATGTTTGAGCTTCCTAGAATCGATGAGGAAATTGTGGTGAATGATTTATTTTTAGATGATTCTTTATTCCTCATTGACTCTTCCTATCCCTATTATAGAGATGTCTTTGTATATATTCAAACCCAATATTTTAACCTTGAGTTATCCTGAGATGAGTGTCAACATATATGCCATTAGACTAAGAGTTACCTCATCATTTGTGACAAGATTTATTAGCATGGGGTAGTTTTGATATTGCTTCAATTCTTAGTCCATGACAAAGTTGGGAGAGTTTTGAATGATTTCCATTTGGTGGCATGTGGTGGTCATCTTTCTGGTATAGCCACAACCCACAAAATTTTGTGTGCATGATACTTTTGGCCCACCATCTTTAAATATTGTGTCAATGTGGTCCAAAAGTGTCATCCTTGTAATTGGCCCCTTGGAAAAGTGGGGCAAAGGCTTCATGATGTGTAAGCTAGATTTTTCTGATGGTGATAGTTATATCATTGTGGCCATTGACTACTTTATCAAGTGGGTCGATGCTATGCCTACTTATTCCAATGATGGAACTACAATAGTTCTATTCATGTTCAACCATATCATTTCTAGATTTGGTGTGCCCAAGACTACTATTAAAATCACAAGTCTCATTTTCGCAACAAGTTGATGACCAAATTAGCAATCAGGTTGGGTTTTTGACATGAAAACTCGACACTTTACTATTTTCAGTCTAACGGTCAAGTAGAATCCTTCAATCATGTTTTAAAGACTATGATACAGAGAAGGGTAGGGAAAAAAAAACCAATTGGAACTTAATTCTTTTCTCATCATTATGGGAAAATTGAACCTCAACTAAAATTTCTACCAGTTTTACATCGTTTCAATGCATTTGTGGAGTGGAATAAGTACTACCAATTGAATGTGAGATACCTTCATTAAAACTCATTGTAAAAATCTTTCCCAACACATTTGTCGAGGAAGAACATATCTTGTACTTGGATTGTATTGATGAGTATCATTATGAGAATGCAATGGATAATGAGACTCATAATAAACACATCAAAGCTCAATATGATTAAAGTGTTCGATCTCATGTATTTGTAGAAGGAGAATTGGTTTTGTCTATGATCAGGACCATAATAAGTTAGGAGTAGAAAAAATTGAACCCATTTGGCATGGTCCTTACATTCTTATTTGTGTATTACAGAAAGGGTCTTATGCATTAGTGGAATATGAAGGGAATCCCCTTCCTAAGACTAAAAATGGACTCTATATCAAAAAATATTATGTGTAAATCATTAGGTTGCATAATGCTTTGTACAAGGTGTATTTTTAATATTTTTGTACTATTGGTGATTTTTGTTTTTGTGTGTGGTTGATTCGGTTCAATGCTTATCATGCTTGGTTATTGATTTGTAGATGCCAACATCTATCCCAATCTATGTAGGATTCAAAAACACCGTAGGCTGTAGTACCCAAAAAATCACTCCCGTCTCTTGGGTGATATTTTCTCCCCTAGACCAACTAATGAGTTCAAGGGGCATACTCCTTGGTCCTACAACCAACAATGTTGCAGAATATAGTGTGATAATCCAAATTCTGTTCGAATCCATTTCTCTTTGAATCCTTAGGTTATTTTTACATTTAGATTCGTAGTTAGTGGTATCTTAATTGAATAATGTTTATCTAGTAAAAAAACTATACTTCTTAGGAATTTTTTAAGGGTCCAATTTCTTGAGAGGCAATTTGATTACATTTCTTATAATCATGTTCTAAGGAGTTTAAACACATTGGTTGATTCATTAGCTAACTATGTGTTTGATTGACATTTATCACATTAATCTCAACATTAATACAAGCATGCATGTAAATACATATGGAAGTCTAATCATGTCATTTGAACTCGTAGGAAAGAACTGAACCATATGTATATAATATAAATAGTAAGTACTATTGGCGCATGCATATTTTGGGCACAAGCCTATTTTGGGAAGAAATTCTATTATGGGTGCATGCCTATTTTTGGAGAGGAAGATCTATTTTTGAAGTGCGTGCAATAGGTGGCAGAAAAGCAGCATGTAGAAAAAAAAGGAAAAACAACATGCAGGAGGAAAAGAAGCATGTCACACATGAAGACAGGCCTAACCATGTTAGGGTTAGGGTTTTTGACAAAATTGTAACAACTATAAGCTAATAGAGTAGTATAAATAAATACCTAGGAGGTCTAGGTCAGGGGTTCGTGAGTTGTTGATTATTGTGAAGTCAATTGTTATGGTTATTATTGTTATTAAGTTGAATAAGCTAGTTTTTGAGGGTTAGGTCACATGATGTGGAGCCTGGTGTGATCTAGTCCACCTCATAGAGGGTACTTACCATCCTTTTGATTGTAATCCTAAATATGTAATGCACACAATGCACATTTTCAGAAGAATGAATAAAAGAGTAGAAGAGATAGATCTTTGTGGGCGTAGCCCCAGGGGGGTGAACCATGATAAATCCATTGTGTTCATGTGTCTGAATGATTGTTTGGATGTTATGTTATGTATCAGTTAAATAATAAATGGTTATATCTGATTATAATAGCATGCATGCATAGCTTAATGATGAATGAACCCTAGAAGTAGATGAATGAGTAATGATTATGATGCATAAGGAAAAGAATCAAAACACAATCTCAATCCCTTCCTAGAATGCAAACACCTGACCATTGTAGTCCCCCATAAAGCTATCTTAGGTAAGACTACGTTGTGCACTCTGTGTGCAATGTTGACTTCTGGTTTACCAGGAGGGCTGATCAATTTGAGGGTTTTGTTGGAAACCTATTTGATATCAGAACCTGGGTCAGCCCAAGTAACCAAGAAATGGTTTCATTGCCGGGCCCTGAACTGCACAGGATTGAGTGGAAGGGATCCGGTGAAGAAAAGTATGGATGATGAAAGCATAGAAAATAATGTTTAGACCATGGAATCCAATGAAGGAAAATATTGAAATATGGTTAGGGACAATGGAACTCAAGTTTGCACAAAAGTACAACAAAACCCCTAAATTTACACTACACAAATATCTCAAAAAATATGTGTTTAACGACTTGCATGAAGTATTTTTTTGTGATTTCCCACATCTATTGCATGAGTGGTTATTGAGGTTGAAGGAAAACCATCTTACAAATCAGATCAGACAACTAGAGTGTCATAAAATGGAGATCACACAGTTACAATGAGTCAAAATTAAATTTACATGCGCAATAGATTTTTGGCTAGAAAGTATTATTGTAGGGTTTATCATTGAGTTTGCGGTTGATACTGCAAAGTCTTATACTGTTGCAGAGCATGAATTTTTGAAGGGACCTAGAGGTAGGTACATTTTATCAATTTATACTTATATCAATATTTTATTGTATGACAAAGGTGTGATACCCATGGAATCAAACAAATAAACTTCCCTGCATGCATGATGGAAGGGAGGAAGCACTAACAAGATTTTTAGATCTGGATAGAGAGATGGATAAAGGGAAGCAAAAGGAGGCCATGGAACCAATCATGATGGACACAGACCATAAAAAGAAGATAATGGAAAAATATGGAAAGACACGCTACGAAAGACCTTACCAATATAAGATGAATAACAAAAAGAAGGCCATAGCCGACAACGAGGGATTGGAAAGCGATGAAGAAGAGGTAGATGATCTCTAGGATGTGGAGCATATTGAGGAAATCCTGTACGTAAAATATGAAAGGAAAACAAGAGGTCCAGGGTTAGGAACAAAAGGCAAAAATCCAGTCCAGATCACAGTCAGTGTGGAACCTACAACCCTATGTGCGACTAATTCACCTGAAAGAACAAAAAATTTTAGACAACCAAATTTTAGTAGACAAGGAGCAACAGGTCATGGGTCGAATAAAGGACAACCAACAAGGGGAACAAGTTATGGAACTAATAGATAATTATATACACCATGCAGAGGAAGTAGTTCAACACAGTTCAAAATGGAAGGCCTAGATTCCACTAGGATTACCAGAGTTTTAGGGCGAGGCATCTAAGGACCCTGGAAAAAATATATTTATTTTTTAAAATATATGGGAAGAAAAGAAGATTTTAGATGAGGATATAAAGTCACGTAGTTGGCCATAATAACCAGAGCCCACACACTATATTGGTACATGAGCCTTGATGTAAACAATCCACAAGGAGCACCTAAAATTGTCGTAGAGGTGAAAAAGATACTAGTAAATGAATTTCATAAGCCAAGCTCAGAAGACCAGTACATGAATGAAATGATTGAAATCAGGCAGAAACCAAGTGAGTCTCTCTGGGAAATTTATCAAAGGTTCAAACATCTGAAAGTTAAGTTGAAGTATTCTATTACTGACATGCAACATAGGTAGTTGTTTGTGAACTCACTATTACAACACTTGAAGTATCCTTTGAAACAAAAAAAGTTCCAAACTTAGGTAGAGGCCTTGCAAGTAGCCCTGCAGTTGGAAGAAAACCAATATCAACAAACAAATGCAAAAATAGAGGAGCTAAAGGAGGATATGCAGAATATGACATTTGAATTGAACCAGAATAAGGGGAAAGAGAAGAGAGAAGCTGTTTGGTGCACTTTATGCAGGATAGAAGAACATTATAAGAATGAATGTCCAAATTTTGCATAGTAGTTGGAAACAGGGGTTCCAAACCCTTTTCCAACATGAGGACCATGGTGCGAGATTTGTAAGACACACGGGCATGATCCATATCATTGTCCAATGATGCATAAGTATAAGAGAATGCCAAAAAGTTCATATTGCAATTTTTTCAAAT
>SNQJ01S0139170.1:21057-38401 GCA_010110895.2 Picea sitchensis | reverse complement strand
CATTTATTATATCTAACTACCATAGTGAGCCTTATTTAATAATATAGTGGACCTAGTCCACCTTACATTGAATGACCTCCACTATTATCACTATGGGCCCTTTGGGCCCCCCCACTACCTCTCTAGCTACCTTACATGCAGATTACCCAACTGTAAGACGAGACGCAAACAGATTCCATGTTCAAGGGCGACAAAAGATGCCATAAAGGATTCTAAAAATGTTGACCCACTTCCTTCAATTTTTTCCCCATCCAGATAGATGAGCACCTCTTTATTTTTTAACGATCTTGAGGAGGATAATGAATTTTCGATATAGCTCATCCTTCGAATGAGTCCCTCATTACATGTTTAACAAACATGAAGAATGAGGGGTTCGGTCCCATATGGGTCCTAGAGATTGGACTCACATAGGTCATTCAATGTATAATTTTATGAGCCCAAAGAAGGTAAACTTGGTGGTTTTTCATGTTTAGAGAGTCTGAAAAGAACTTAAAGATGACTCCATGGATGAATTTTTCATACATTTTGTCTCCAAGCCCATAGTCATTCTTATAGTCTTCTTGACTAGAGTATTATTTTCATTATAGTCATTCTAGTCATTCTTGACTGGAGAAATCTTATAGTCCGTCTTGACTAGAGTATTATTTTCTTGTAATTAGTCTCATGAGGCTGAAAAAGAGATAAACTACCACTCGAAAGATGTATTTTCAAACCTTTTAATGAGTGTGAAAGGAAACAAGCTCACTTGACAATATTTTCATGTTTAGGGAGCTTGAAAAGAGATTAAAGGAGACTTCAAAGAGTTCATTTTTTGTATAGATTTTATGAGTCCGGAAAAGAGATAAAATTATACTTGGTAACCTATTCTCATGTATTAATGAGCATCAGAAAGAACAAATACTCAGCTCGGTAACCTATTCTCATGTATTTATGAGCACGAGAAAGAACAAAGAATAAGCTAGTTACAGAAAAGACTATTACGTTATGATGGGAATGACCCCCAATCGAGGATCACTCCTAGAAGTGTGTCTCTCTAGAGGTATTTTTCTCTCATCTTGTAGGATAGAATCTAGTGGCCTTTCTCTATCATGATTTCCAAAGGCTAGAGACCTCCCCCCCAAGCATTGTTTCCTCTGACAACTCTTTTTATTTCATCGTTTAGATGTCTGGTTACTAATAGGAACATTTTCACTAGGCAGAGGAAACGAAGGTTCAAGTATTCGATCCAGAGTGAGACTTGATTCTAATGGAGGGGGGTCTATTTTATTTTTAACGAGATTGACAGAGATAATGAACTATGAACGTAAGCATCTGCTTCATTTTTTAATGCGCTTGACACAGAAAAAGAACTATGTTCATCAAGACTTGGTATTACCAAAGGATAAGATAATTCTAAGGATTGTCGCACCTTAGTTGAAATCATATTTAACGTGGAAAATTGTGGGATGGGAGAAGCATGAAAAGGAATCCTTCATGAAACCTACTCCCACACTCTCAAAACTATTATGTCCTAGAAAAGGGACATTTTTTGTTGTTGCATTTTGGAGATCTTGAGTTGTATGGTCAAGTTGGTCAACAATGATAATTTTTCCTTGATGGGGAAATTGTAAGATATGAAACACTGAAGATGCGACAACAGTCATCACATAGAAAAAACTATGGCCAAGTAACAAATTATAATCTAGTGGTGTGTCAACCACTTCGATATCGACCAAAACATTATTTCCCTTCAATGTCATAGCGAAATATTGCAAGAGTCTGTGAGGTTGGAAACCATGTCCATAAAAAAAATTCAAGGTCGTAGGAGACTGGATAATTTTAGGAGAACCAAGGGATTTCCAACAAGACACATACATGACACAAGTGGAGGCTCCCTCATCCAAAATAGTGCAATGGATTTTCTTTCCACCAACCAAAATTTGAATTTGGAATGTGAGGTTGTGTGAAATCGTCTCCTTAGAATAATCCATACTAAACGTAATAAAGTTAAACTCCTCTAGATTGATGGCTCCAATGGACATAGCACAAGAAAATTGCACCAAATACTCAACAATGTTGTAGTTTTGGGTAGAGTGGGAATTTGGATTAAATGTTTATTTTCGAATTGTGCTCTTGGGAGGGTACAACACTGCGACAAAAATTATCTTCTAAATCGAAAGAGGATTGGAATATGGAGGAGTGGATATGGGGGGATGATTGATAGCCTTTCCTTTAGTCTGATCATCTGGAGAAGTGTCATAATTATTTTCTCGATTCGTTCCATTAACCATCTTAAACATGTACACCTCAGAGGCGCTCGAGGAAGAACCCCTATTGTGGGAATAATCTATGTTTCCACCTTTAGGAGGGGTAGGATTTTGTGCAACCAGATGTTGTTGTTGAACCATTTTGGAAGTAACCTTCATAAATTTAATGACAACCTCATGATGAGGTCAGTCTTTTGTGTAGTGGTATTCCTCACAGATCATGCAAGGAAACTTAGTTTTCCTATTCAATTGAGTATCAACAATATTTGTAGTATCCTTCTAGTCATAATATTTATTCGATTTAACCTAGTTTTTCTTCTTACCTCCTGGTTTTTGATATGAAGTGGATTTGACCACATTCACCTTAGAGGTGTAAGCAGGTGCAAAAATATTTTTTGTGTCTAAAACCAAAACTAGTTCTGGTGCAGGTCTTGTCGGATCATTCGATGGGAGAGGATAATTAGCTGGGATCATATCGTAAAGTGTGTCAGACTGGGAATATACCAAGTAAAAATACTATGCACCAATGATATCCTACTCCTCAGTAACTACATTACCCATAGCAACATCACGGGTGATGGGTGGCAAGAGTGACTTTGTAAACCAATCCACAAGGAGTTGGTCCAGAACTAGAGCTTTAATCAACCTTATCTACCATCTTCATTCATGAATATGATCATATATGGGGGTGGAAGAGTATTGATGGAGTGAGGTAAAAAATTCTATATCGGTTTCATACCATATAGGAAAATGAAAATGCATCAAGAAATCCATTGAAAATGAATTAAAGTTGACAAAGGAGTTACGCGGTAGCTCAATATACCATTTTGTTGCTGCACCTGTAAGTGTTCTCTGAAAAAGTATCAAATAAATGGAATTGTCCATCAAAGAGTTGGAAGAACACCATAAATGAAAATTCATAACATGATTGTTAGGATCTTCCCCAGGTTTTTCGTCGAATTTTGGTATGTTGGATGGTAATTTGGCAGGGATGGCGGGCCAAAACAGGGCATATAGAATGGGATCATTTTTCAAATGCGACAGATATGGTAGATCTAACATATCCAAGAATGGAAACTATCAGTTAGCTTGTGGATACTGGTGGTAACCATATGGAATGGAAACACCAATAGGACCAAATACAGGTTGTAGGGAGGTGGAAAAACTAGATGGTCCTCCCATATATGGTGGTTGCCTAGGTTGTCCACCTATGAAAGGTGGTTGTCCCGATTGTCCACCCATGTACTATGACTGAACATATGGAGATCCTACATATTATGATTGACCTGATAGTCCCCCCAAGTATTTTTATTGATCGGATGGGCCTCCCATGTACTTTGATTGAAGGGAATGTTGTGTTGGAATCGTGGGGTTTACAAATTGATAGGGAAAAGTTCCTTGATGAGGAATTAATGTCGGATTGGGTTCACACCACAAAGGATTAACAACTTCTGGAAATGACAGGATACAAGATAGTGGTAGTAGGGATAAAAGGACTTGCAGGAGAATTTTGGCCCCAGGCTTGTTAATGTTGCAACCACGTAGGTTTCCCCCTGGTGAAAAATTCCTCTCCAGGTGAAGGTTTCCCCCTAGTTAAAGGTTGGCCTCCCATTGAAGATTGACCTCTAATGTATGGTGTACTCATTTTTTATGGTTGATATGGAGGTTGAGTAGCTTGTGTAACAATGGTTGTGTAAATTACTTGACTACCAGTAATCTAACCAATGGTATGACCAAGTAAAGAACTTGGTTTGTGCATGTGTGGAAATAGTGAAGTAGGAATAATACCCGACCCATGTGCAAATCCCACAATAGTCACCTCTGTAGATACCTAGGAAAGGTTGTTAAGGTTACCAACTTGCATTCATCCTTCGAGTGGGTATAGTCGACATTCGATACCAAATGTATGTGAAGGATATCAAAGTTAGAAATTATTCCAGAGGATTGAGGGAAAGTGGACCAGTAGACTCTAGAGGACCCCAAACAGATTCAGAGTTCATGAGGTACCAATAAAAAATGAGGTAGTGACACTTCAATAAGAACACCTAGTATACGATCTTTCCACTATGATTGGTAAATCTTTGGAGGGGCAATATCCGCTACTCTTCTGCACACGACCTCATGTTTATCCCCTATGTGAGAGGGGTATTTTTTCATTCTTTAGTGATCTATATTTTGTTTAGTAGTCTTGGAAAATTCACTCACTTTACCTAGTCCAAAGACCCTAATCCTGTGCTAACAACCAAAAACTTTTCCAGTTTATTTTATTAAAACATGGTTTAATTTAATGGTTTTTTACTCAATAGGTTCATGGAGATGAAACTGATGATGTGAGAGAGACTTGATTCTAATAGAATGCAAGAGAATGAGATGCAATTTGTTATTTTCAATGAATTCTATGTATGGGAAGGCAAATATTTACACTCTTATTAAAACAAGAAAGCACTCAAATCTATGCAACTTTCAATTTCATGGATCAATATGATGCCAAACTACCAAGCAATTTTTCCAAAAACTGAAATCTGCATGCAAAACTAGATCTTTTTTCCAAACGTGTGTTATAGCAAGATTTGTCTCACCCTATGAAATCATGCAGAGAGGGCCTTATTCCATTTCCCTATGCAGACTTATCTTCCTTGTTACTAAACCAAGAGACAAAAATACTAATTTTTCCACTTGTACGCATCTTGCACACTATAGATCAAGCGTATACGCAGGCTAATCCACTACATCCCGCGTACATCAATATTTGTGCCATAAAATCAAAGTTAAATGTTTGGTTTCCATGTCACAATAGGAGATTTCTGATCCTTGGCCTTACATATACTGGAAACATTCTGAATCGGCCATTCAGTTCCATTTTGAAGGCTATAAATGGGACAATTCCAAGCTATGGAAAAGGAGAAAGAATTCAACTTTGAGAGAAAAGTTACTCTGGAGAAATTATTACTTCATATTGAGTCTGCATCCCTTTGTCCTTTAAGTTTGAACACAGTGTTCAACCCCTAAGCTCTTCCCTTATTTGATGGAGAACCTCATTGTCTCCCTTCTATGAGCTTTCCTTTGGTGGAGGATTGAAGTGGTGGAGGCCCAGTTGAAAGGAACTCAGTTTCTCGATTTTGAACCATGCTGACATGGAAGTCTATAATATTTTCACGTCTTTTGATCATTTATTAATAGAAATAATCCTTTCCCGTCCAATTGATATCTTGCAAATATATAAGTTATTATCCATGGGAGTATTTGTTATGTATATTAATGGATTATACTATCTAATGTGCTAACCTTTTATATCATCACCATATGCTTGTTTTTCTTGTTTGTTGAGAACTTGTTGCAAGTACATAGATTTGGGTCAAAGTGCTCAATGGTGGACTTCATAAAACATCTGGACGAGGTAGGCCTCTTTCTTATCTCCCTTGCACATTGGTTTATATAACATGTTGTTGGAATAGAGTTGATTTCTCCAATCATTTCCGTCTGTTGTGGTTCACCCTAGTCATAGAGAGATTTTCCTCGTAACATAATTGGCGACCATATTGGGCATTGAATCTTCTTTCTTAGGGTTTGAATTGATTTTCTCCTTAGATTGTGCTCGTTTCTATTGTGGTTCTTGTCATATCATTGCTTGATAGCTCCTGTTCACTCTAGGTATGAGTTTCCAGCCTTTCTCCCTTGTCTAGCCTTGTTTTAAATCATATACGCACCTTTTTACTTGACAATTGCATACATACGTTGGCTGTCTCACTGCAAGATGCATATATACGCTCTATTTACCTAAACAGTCGTGTACATCAGTTTGCCTTGCCTTTTTTCCTGGTATGGTGTTTGTTGGGTAGGATTTGATGCTTTCCTTCTTGGGTCTCTATAGTGCATGTTAAGTGCACGTGGGATGACAGGAAACCCTCTTTTGGTTGAATTTTTGAGCGAAGTCTTTCTCTTCATCTTCTCATTTTTTATTTTCCTTACACATTGAGCTGGGTGTTTTGTTTCTTGGTATCTTGCTTGAGTTATCACTTTTTTATACACAGTAGGGATATATATCAAATTACTTTTCAGTCCATGCATTTTTCAGTTTTGATATATTGAAAATACAAAAAAAATAGGCATTTTGCATTGCTTGGCATTTTTTATCTTTTGAGTCCTTATCATAAGCTTAGTGCATATAGTGAAAGATTGCATTTTACTTCAAAATTGCAGAGTTGAATTTGAAAATTGCATTGGTTTTTAGAAGCATATCATTCATTGGAAGTTAAAGTTAGGACTTTGCATTATTTTCATCTTTACTTTTCTTGCAGACTCATAACACCATGAGTTTCACTACCATACATTTTTGAGTAATCAGGACCATTAAAATCAACGCTATAATTTAAAATTGATTAGTCACAATTTTATTTTCTAGGGTGCACAAACTAGCCTAGGATTTAGTGCCTTGGAATAGGATTTTGTGAGTAATATTATCCAAGGAAATTAAATCAATATATGTGTCTGAGTCAGGGAGTGGAGAAATCTATTGTATAATTGGTAAGATCATGAGGCTCTACTCACACCGGAGTTAATCATGAGGTCACGCGAAGTTGGTTGAAGGGATATCCCCCTGATACCTTCCTAGTGTCAGAGATATTTATGGGGATCTATTCGTATATGGGGATCTTGCTAGTGCATTTACCTCCATGAGAGGCGGTGATTTCAAGGTTTTGGGCTTTACTACCCTGCCCATATGGTGGACCTGACTTACGAATGCTTTCTTGTGCATTGATTATACAGTGGTTTATTAGTTGCTTGACTTAGGTGTCTCATAGGTTACTTGCAGGGGTTATTCCACAGGTAACCTGGGTCAGATAAGAGTCGGACAATACATGACCTTTATGGAGAATTACCTCTCCGAGGGGATTTGACCGACTAGTTGTTAAGCCCACAAGGGCCCTTATAATTGATTCTATTACCTCTGATATTTAGCAGGGATTCTCAGGCCCCTCTTGGGTAAGACATACCTTCTTTAGGGAGGGATTCTGCTCAACCACTTTACCTTGTTTGCATGCATATTGGTCATTTGACTTTTGGTGTGCTCTTTGATTACTAGCTTGCCTTAGGATATATTTTTTTATTGTCAGAGTCTTAAGTCATCATGGAGTTGGACCATCCTCCCCATTGGTCCTGTCGCTTGTTACAGTTACCATTGGATTTCGATTCTTTGCCTTATAAAAGGTGTAGAGTTATTAGGAGTTGTACACACACATCCACTAATCACACTTTTGATTCTACAAGGATGAGCACTGAACCTAGTCTTCAGAATATTAGGAGCCCTTCGACTCCCATACTCACTATAGTTAATGACACTCCTTCTACTCCTACAACCTCTATGGTTGTAGTGTCGTAGGCACCTATCATTACTATGGACTGACCTATAGTAAATTATCAAGCTACCACTTCAAACCCCTTTGGGTCTCTTGGTCACTCACCGGGCTACAATGTTCAATCCATCCTCTGGCTTCTAGTCCCTTTTCTTATGGTATGTCCAACTTCACTTTGAAGTTTTCGAACTCCATCCAAGTTGTTGGCCCTAATCCTAGCATTGGGCTCAAGGGCAGTACTCTCTACACTCCTTTTTCATTTGGTGGATCGCAAATCCCTCAAATGATTCCTAATATGGAAGGTGTGCCTGCTTTTAACCCCAGGTCCAATCCTCCTACTTTCGGGTGAAACAACCATCCTGGCGAACAAGCTTCAGCTCAAGCTCCATCCCACAACCCTACCTCCTCGGCACAGATTTTGACCAATACATTTGGCATGAGGAATCCACCTCTATCCTCCAGATTCCATCCCGAAGGAGGTCAGTTTCACGCTTTGGGAAACCCCCAACCCGGATCCAATCCAACTGGAGGCAATTTCTATAACCCTCAACAGAACATTCCTGTTGGAATGATTCCAAACCAACCCTATATGAATCAGCCTGGAGGAGGGCCTTATAATCCCAGACAGGGCCATGGTGTTTACCAAAACCCCGGATGGCCTGCAGATCCTCAAGCACAATCTTTCCTGGGAGGTTGGGGCCAGATGCCGCAACCCCGTCTCCTTTTTCTGGCCACGCTTAAATTTCCATATTTGTCTAAGTTAATGAACGACCCCATGATTCATGATCCTACATGGCCCCCCATCCCCACCAAAATTATTTTGGACATCCTGAAGTTCAAGGGTAAGAATGGAGAGGATCCTGGTGACACGTCATTACCTTTCACCTTTGGTGCTCATTGAATTCCCTGAATTACGATTCTATTTGACTAAGATTATTTCAATGCACCCTTATCAGAGTTATTGCAAAATGGTACATTGAGCTACCTAGGGGGGCATATGGGAATTTTAGTCAGTTGGTGTTGGTTTTTCTTAACCACTTCCAGTTTCCCATTCATTATGATGTTGTCCTAGAATTGTTGTCAAATTTACGCTAGGATACCGACACTCATATCTCGTACCATATCTAATAGTGGCGTAGATGGAATAGGTTGATTAAGACCCCTATACCCCCAACCTTTCTTTTATAATGGTTTCTTAAGTCTTTGCACGCTCCTATATTGAAGGATGTTACCACTTTCGGGGTTACCACTAAGGAAGAAGCGATCTTTAAAGCCCAACATTTAGACTTGATATATGCTTAGTCTAGGATGTTATACCACCTTCTTCTTGATTCACCACGGTCTACTTACAACTCTAGGAAAAATCCCAGACCTAATACTGATGGTATTGTAGGTGACGCCAATGTAAATTCCGCAGACTCAGTGACAATCCATATGAAAGAGTTGTCTCTAAGCCATTTTGTAGAAGGGACAACTTCATCTGTGTCTTCCAACCCCACTCAATCGATGGATGTACATTCTATTTAATCGTTGGCCAACCCAAATGGTAACCAGAAACCATGATGGAATAAGAATAAAGGACAAAATACTCGTAAGGGTGGGAAAATGGTAATAAACCCAAGGAAAATAATATAATGAGAAGTTGGGTAATAATGTTGGAGAGGGAAAATGAGAAAGACGTAAGGTTAAGTTTCCATGTAAGCTTTGTACAGATGATCACCTTACCCATTTATGCCCTAAACTTGCAGAAGTTGTGCGGCTATTATCTCAATCGCTCATCATGTTGATAAATCCATTCCCACACAATCATCACTTGGCCTCAATCTCCTCAAACTCCGGACATGTGACTGGTGGAATTCAAAACCAATAGTGACAAGATGATGAATGTTTATGTATCAATATGGTCGATGCAAAAATTAATGTAGCCACTCGATCTCGAGACTATATCTCTAAAAAAGATATCCCTAGTCTAGAATCTCCTCCTCCTCCAGAGATGACTTTACATATTGAGAAACTAGAGCTACTACCTCGTATTCCAAAAGTATTACTCAAGTTCTCTACCCACAATCCAAATGCTAGAGTCACCCAAAACTACTCCATTTTTTAGGACCTAGGTCAAACCCCTTGTGCGATGTCAGCTTTGGAGGTACTCCAGACGTGTCCTTCACAGAGGAATTCCTTACTCTCTTCTTTAGGAGATCTAGAACCCAGTGGCTCAAAAGTTATCAAGTTTGACATCACAAATGTTAAGCCTCACTTGCCTTACCACGTGGCTTTCCAAATCCATGTGGAGTACTCTAAGTATACCATTAAACATGCAGTTGTTGATGAAGGCACTGTTATGTGTGTGATGTCCCTAGTCTATTGGAAAGCTCTCGGTTCTCTGAATTTTTCAAATTCATCGAACATGTCAACTTATTTCGACGATCATTCCTTCTTCCCTCATGGTATTATCCTTTCCTTTTTGGTCCAATTAGGTGGGAAGATGGTAGAGGTGGAGTTAGAGGTAGTTGATGCGCCTCTTGATTATAACATGTTCTATGTCACAATTTGAATTATGCTATGATCGTCATCGTGTCATATGTCTTCTGTACTATTTGTTTTCATCATGAAGGGAAGATCATGACGATCGATCAATTATCCTTTGCATGCTCTATTCCTAATGCATCTCTTGGACCTTCGATCCCTGTGATCGAAAATTATCAGTCGACAACTAAGAATATTGGTGTCAGAATGTATTATTCCTTTATGGGTACTTTCAACTTCACGTCGCCAAGTCACCATGTCTATGCCATGTCTAGTAGGACCATTTAGATAGGGAGGTCCATTCCTTTCCGCACTTCCTATTTTAGTGATCCTTGGACCCTACCTTCCTCAACTTTGTCTTGTGAGGGTCATCCACATATTGGCATTATATTACCAACCTCTATTAGTCATGTTGGATATGGTTCAACAACCTCTACTCGTAATGTTGAAGACCAGCAAACCATCACTGCAATTCATGCTGGGGGAACAATTCTAGTCATCGTTAGTCACACCACACATACATCACCAACCTCTGCTAGTCATGTTGGGGATCCATCAACAACCTCTGCCAGTCACGTTGGGGATTTCCTACTAGCCTCTGCAAGTCATGTTGGGAGCATGTCACCAACCACTGCAATTCATGTTGGGGGCATTCATATGATTGAGAAGCGTAGATGTGTAAGACGCAGGCCCAAGTTCCTTTGTATGCTTTGCAAAGGAGATCACCATACTCGTTTTTTCCCTGCTACTGTTGTGGTACAAGAAGTGTGGTCCTTTCCTGGGGGGCCTTTGGGTTCTGAGTCGTCTTTGGCTTCCCAACCTTCTTTGGTTGACACATAAGTCATGCTGATGTAATATTCGGATGGAACCCCTCTTCCTTTAGGGATTTATGCATCTCTTGACCTTTTTTCTTGCATCTTGTTCAACCAGCGGTCGTGTCAATGCAATCTTCGACCGACACCATTCCTATTTTTGGGGGTGATGCATCGCTTGAACTTTTTGTCTCGCACCCTATTGATCTAGATTTTATCAGCAGAATGAAATGACTATATATTATTAACAGGTGCTTAACACAAAATAACAGAGATACTGTAAAACTAGTTTTCTATTCAATAAGGAAATAAGTTGAAACTGAAAAATGCAACGGAAACAAGCTTGTTAGAATGGTGGTGGCTTATCTCTGAGAAGAGATGTGACGGCTGTGCTCATTCGCAAGAAGATTATTGAAATGAGTCTCTGAAGGTATTTTTACAATAAATAGGAATTCCAAAAACCTTATACATCCAAAAACTTAACCCTAGGAGATGAAGCGCCAAAAGTCATGTGGGCCCCGTTTGGGTAAGTTAGTACATCAACTTCCTGGGGTCATAACTTTTGCATACGATCTCCGTTTTAGGTGTATGATAGACCGTTTGAAAGGTATCATAGAGGAGATTCATTTTGGGGGCTCAATCATGTATTTGACTATCAATGAGAAGCTCAATCCCAAAAAATCTTTCATTTAGGCCCTCAAAATGGCACTGGAAGTTAGAACTGCTAAAAATAGTAAATTGCCAAAATTGTTAGAAAATTGTTCTGAGCCAACTGGAAGAGGTGGGTGGCCACCGATATACAATTGGATCAATCCTCCCTCCTTATGAAGAAATGGTCTCCATTTTTTTGAGTTCCCCCATTAGATGAAGAAATTTCTACTGAATTTGGCCCCAGGTGAGCCACTTGCCTTCGTGCAGGAGCTGCCCTTCTTTGATGACTGGATAAAGATGGATACTTTGTTGTCGATTTCCCTTTATATTTGTGTCCACAATATGATTGTTGGATTCCTATTGTATGCAGTCGAGGTTGAGCTTTGTTTGTATCAGTTGATGTACTATGTCTGAGGTGTCCATTGATGGTGGGAAATAAGGGTGAAGGAGATCCATGTTGAACACTGGGTGCAGGCCAAGGAAAGGAGGAATGTTGATATCAAAATAATTATCCCCCATAGCCTTGGTGATGGTGTAAGGACCATAATGGAGTGGGCGAAGCTTCTGATGGGGTCTTGTAAGGCGTTCTTTCTGCAAGTGCAACCAAGCATTGTCGCCTACCTGAAACTTATGTGGCACCCGATGTTGATCATGGCACTACTTGTACTTGTCATTGGACTTATGTAGGATATCCTGAACCTGTTGGTGAATGTGTTGGATCCGCTCAATGAAGTGGGTGGCTTTTTTAGCTTCAGTTGATTCGGTCAAGGTGACCACAAGGGGAAGTGCAACATCTATGGGACCCAATGGTTGGAATCCCAACCCCACCTGAAAGGGGTTGTGGTCAATTGAGTTATGAAGAGCTCAGTTGTAGCTATGTTGGAAATAGGGAAGGCTCTCATCCCATGTGCGAGGGTTCTTTGAATTATACATGCGAAGGATATGCACAATCATTCAATTTACAACCTCGGTTTGGCCATTTGTCTAGGGGTTGAAAGTCATGGATTTGGTGATCTTGGTGTCCAATAGTGACTAGAGGCTCGACTAGAATGTGATGAGAACTTGACTATCCTGATCTGGGACAATGGTTTCTAGGATTCCAAAATGTACCCAGACTTGTTCAAAGAATAGCTTGGCAGTGGCCTCTGCTGTGATGTTCTTCTTGTAAGCAACCAAAATCGCCATCTTAGAAAAGTGATCAACAACCACAAAAACACAGTCATTTCCCCACTTTGTGGATGGGAGGCCTGACATGTAGTCTATTGAGATGGATTCCCATGGCCTTCAGGAGTAGGAAGAGGGGTGTACATTCCATGTTTCTTAGTGGTCGGTTTGGCAATAGCACAGGTAGTGCAGGACCTAATATACTTGTTGACCTCATGTCGAAGTTTCAACCAGTAGAAATGTTTTTGTAGCATCTCCACTGTCTTTTCAACGTTGAAGTGTCCTACCACCTGACTGTAGTGGGCTTCCTATATCAACTTCACTTGCTCACTTGATGGAACACAAATATGGCCCAAATGACACAACAACCCATCCTAAAGATGGAAATTATTGACAACTACATTTTCACCCAACATTTGGTAGGTGTTGGCAAAGTCCGGGTATGTCTCATAGATCTGGGGCCATCCAGACGTCTCATGGCCACAGGATTCTAGCACCATGGTGAGTGACGTGATTGGAAGTTTGTTGAGGAAATCCGTGACGCGATTGGTTCTTCATGTTTTATACTTGATGTTGAGGTGGAATTGCTAAAATTATGTGGACCACTTTTGATGGTGATCATTTTGTAATTTCCCTTGTGTTTGCATGAACTGCAGTGGCTTATGATTAGTGTGGATGATTATCTCCTTCCCAAGAATGTAATGTCTCCACTGGTAGTAGGCTTGCACAATGGAATACATTTCTTTGTCGTAAGTAGGGTAATTACGGAAAACATCTGATAGGTCTCACTATGATAAGCCACGAGGTGGTCGTGCTTAGTGAGAACAACACCCACTGCATAGTCTGAAGCATTTGTCTCGATCTCAAAGGGTTGCTACAAGTCTGGTAGTGAAAGTACCTGGGCTGAGCACAAGCGTTGCTTCAAATCGTTGAACGCTTGTTGTTGGGACTGGCCCCACACAAATTTTGCCTTACCACCACTTCTATTTATTTGGCTAAGGGCCCATGCAATATGGGAGAATCCCAACATGAACCTGCGGTAGAAATTGGCAAGGCCCAAGAAGCTCCAAAGCTCAGTGAGTGTAGTTGGGGCTGGCCAGTCACGGATGACTTGGATCTTGGTTGGATCCACATGTACGCCATGTTGATCAATTATGTAGACCAGGTAATGGATCCTGTCCATGCAGAAGGATCATTTTTCCAAGTTGGCATATAGCTTGTGTTCTCACAGGGTGTGCAGAACCTATTGAATATGCTACAAATGTTCGTCCCAAGTCTTACTATAAATGAGAATGTAATCTAGATAAACCACTACAAAAGTATTAGTGAATGATCATAGGATATCATCCATCATCCACATGAAAGTGGCTGGAGCATTTTTCAAACCAAAGGGCATGACCAACCATTCAAAAAGGCCTTCCTTTGACTTGAAGGTGATTTTCCATACATCTGTCTGTTCTATCAGGACCTGGTGGTAGCCATACTTTAGATCAATCTTACTGAAGTGTTTGGCCCTTGTGAGTAGATCAAGGAGGTCTTCAATTCGGGGAATCATATACTAGTTTTTGACTATTATTTTATTCATATCCCGGTAATCAATGCAGAGTTTCTAGGTTCCATCTTTCTTTTGTACCAGCACAATTCGGCTCTCGCAAGGTGATGAGCTGGGAAGGATGTGCCCCTTCTGGAGCAGTTCTTGGATCTGTCACTTGATCTCCTAATTCTCTAACAAAGAGCGACGATAGACTAGCCCATTGGGCAGCGATGCGTCAGGGGTTAGATCGATGGGGTTCTTGACCTGGTAGTGTAGAGGTACCCTAGTAGGTGAGGAAAAGATATATGAGTATTCTTCCATGACCTTATCTACTTGCTTCTACTGTGTGGAGAGGTCGAATGCAGAGACCCTGGATGTGGTTGTGATATTTCACTTATTCTGAGAACGAATCATGAAGAAGACAAACTTCCCCATCTGAGAGATGACCTTTTTTCATTGCTTAGCAGAGATCAAGGAAATAGAACTAGGTGGGATTGCCTTGGGTATCAGTTACAATTTCCTGTTCAAAGTAATAATAACACTACGAGGCCTAGATTCATATATAGCATGACATTTCCATAAATAAGGTTGGCCGAAAAGAAAATCACAAACTTCAAGAGGAGAAACATCACACAATACCTCATCTTTAAAGGGCTTGATTTCCTATGACAATCAGCATTGTTGGCTGATGCAAAGATTGCTTCCTTGGTGGATCCATTCAATGGTTTAGGGTTGTGGGTGTGGTGTCAGCAGGGCCAGCCGCTTGACGACCTCTGTTGAGATGAGGTTCTTCTGGCTACCTCTATCCATGATGAAGTGCAACGGGGTGCCTTTTACCCACATCTGTGAATGGAAGAGGCATTCTCCTTCTTTTGGCTCATCTGGTTCACCAGGCTGGACCTTGGTGGTAGCAATGGTGGCACTGGGTTCCACATCAATGATATTTCTTCCCCTTTCTGGCTCTAGCTAAGAGTATGAACCCGCATCTGATTCAGAGGATTTCACTTCGACCACCAACAACTTCTTTGAGTGGCAGTCAGCAGTGTTATGCCAAGGGCTCTTATGGAAGATGCACCACTTCCTGGTATCTTTCTTTGTCTTTCCAGTGTCCTTCTTTACTTGTGGCTTGGAATGTTTGTCCTGATAATGTCCATCTTTTCTTTGTCCTTTGTTCTGTGGGTTGGGGTTGCTCTTTCCTAGATTTTTTTGTGAGGGGTTCCCAGGCCCAAATTGTCACATCTTTTGTTTGAGCTTCTGCTTGATTTTGACAACATATCAGTAGGCCACACACAAGGATGATATGTCCAAAAAATCCATTTCATTCTATATGTATCTATGCAGAGTGTCGTGATACTTGAGTACCATATGTCTCTCCAAATCTTTGATACCCAGCTTGGTGTGCAAGGTATGAAACATATTCGTGAAATCTGGCACTGCTTGGTCTCTTTCTTGCCATAGTGTGGTCCATTTGGTATACAAGTCGTCACAAATTTCGAAAGGTATTATTGTTCCTTAATATCATCCCTGAAGGAATCCCAGGTGGTTGTGACTATAAATAGTGAGGGTTCCTCTATTTCCTTTTTCTCACATAAAGTTTCCCACCAATATTTGATGTGGGGAACGACTTTGAGGAGCGCAAAAGTAATATTTTCTCTATTCGAAAAGTTATGGATAGAAAAATACCCTTCTAGTAGATTCAACCACTTGTCTACAACATCTACGACTATCTTACCTTCAAATATAGGAATATCGAAGTTTATTTGTACCTTGAACGGGGCGACGCCTCCGCTCGAAGAAGATGTGTCTTATGTTGGTAGTCGTCGAAGGATTTGCAGGAAACTATCCATCATCTCGTTCCTTTGTTGCATGAGGGATTCCTTAATCAAAAGTTTGAAAGGATCTCTTGTACCTTCATCATTCTTTTCTCCTGCCATGAGAGTTTGCTTGGGTGTGCGAGAGCTTTTGTCCTCAAGAGAAACAAGCTCGAGACCTAACTCTTTGTACTCGTACCTCGTTGGTGGCATGCATTAAGACTATCCAGATTTTATGAGTAGAATGAAATGACTATATATTATTAACAGGTTCTTGACACAAAATAATAGAGATACAGTAAAACTAGTTTTCTATTCAATAAGGAAATAAGATGAAACTGTAAAATGCAGCAGAAACAAGCTTGTTGGAATGGTGGCGGCTTATCTCTGAGAAGAAATGTGACGGTTGCGCTCATTCACAAGAATATAATTAAAATAAGGTTGTGAAGACATTTTTACAATAAACAGGAATGCCAAAAACCCTAGACATCCAAAAAATTAACTCTACGAGATGAAGTGCCAAAAGTCATGTGGGCCCTGTTTGGGTAAGTTAGTACATCAACATCCTGGGGTTGTAATGTTTGCATACGATATTCATTTTAGGCGTATGATATCCCATTGGAAAGGTATCATTGAAGAGATTCATTTTGGTAGCTCAATCATGCCTTCAGATATCATTGAGAATCTAGATCCCAAAAAACCTTCATTTAGGCCCTCAAAATGGCCCTGGAAGTTAAAAATTCTAAAAATAGTAAATTGCCAAAATTTTCAGAAAACTATTTTGATCTAGTTGGAAGAGGTGGGTGGCCATTGATATCGACCTGTATCACCTATTCAACCAGTGTTTGAAGAAGTGGTTGTGCCAATTCAATCTTCCATCGATCCCACTCTTCTCTTGGAGAGTGACAAGCCTAAGGAAGTGAAATTGTCGATGCAATCTTCAGTCGATCCCACTCTTCTCTTAGAGGGGGAGCGTCCTTCAACCATGTCCTTATCATTTCTAGTTATGTACCTTCTTCACTAGGGATCATTCCACTCTCTTCAAGTATGCTCCCTCCATGTCCTACGGTGGTTTCCTTTGATTGGAATGATCTTGTAGAGCCTCGACTTGTTGATACTGAGAGGGGGATGAATCAGTATCAAGTACAATTTAAAACCTTTTTCAACTTATACTTAAACCATTCAACTATATCCAATGAGAAATGAACAATAGTATAAGAGTTACTTCAATACACCACAATACACC
>SNQJ01S0139170.1:0-19997 GCA_010110895.2 Picea sitchensis | reverse complement strand
AACTTCCAAATGTAAAGGGAGGGATAAACCTCCAAGAGGAAGATACAATCCTCCAATATCAAGAGATATTTGAACTCTCCATCCTTTCCCCTTCCTTCCACCCAAGAATATATGAGAGATAATAAAACTATACATTAAATCATCACCATCAACCAATCATCACATAGAACCTGATAATGCTTCCTGAGACTTCTTCAATTTCTGCAATTCTTCAATTCTTGGAGTACTCTGATTCTATAGATAATATTATTCAATGTATTCTCTGAAACTCCTCCAATTTTCACTCCTTGAATCCTCCCCAAAAAGCGGTTATAGAAAGAATGGTAAACTTCATTCAATTCTAGTCTATTCAAGAGAGTGAACTTACACATAATGCCCCACACTCAATAATTAACATCTGATTCTGAAAATCACACACAAGAAACTATAGTTTGTACTCCTTCCAATGAAATTCATCCCACTTCATTTGGATTCTCTATGAACAAGTTATGATTGTTTTACCCGGAACGCTTGTTTATTGACTAGCTTCAGGACTGGTCACAAACCCTATCTTCCACGGAGTGTATCTCCATAATTATAGTGAATCAAGAGCTGAAATTTTTACCAGAGGTACCTTGATATGTCTTCTCAATACCATAGTGATTTCACCATCTGAATAGTTCTATAAAAAATTTTATAGAAAAAATGGTAAGATGACCTGAAGATAACATACCTTAGAACACATCACCAAAAGACTTCATCCTCCATTGAAATCCAGCCTTCTTTTCTTCTTCTTTACTCTGAAATTTGACTTGTATCAAATGAATGTGTAATGATGTTTATTTATACCATTTATGTCACTTTATTTTAATATTAGGGCCGACCTGACACTTTCTTATTTTGTAATTCTTTTCTTTAATTATCTTTAGGGCCTACATGTATTTCCTTCTTCAATTCACTTTGTCATCTTCAAAAATTCATTTCCCCTCAACCATGAGGATCCATGTGACATGCCAAAAACCACCGGAAACAACATGATGTATACTATCCATCCATGGGTGTTGTATCTGCATGTGCATTTTCCTTCATGTCCAAATATCTTCATCAATCTTGCGGTCCAAAACCCATGACTAGGGTTGACATCAATGACAATAACCAATATTCCAACATTATTGGTGGTTTCCTTTCCTTTGTCAGTAGTTTTCATCATTGGCTGATATTCAGAGGATCGTTTTCATGTACTTCTTTCACTTGGCACACGCGAAAGATGCACAGAGTCATTGGTTCGTGAACATGTTCTTCATCTGATTTCCACCAAATCATGAAGCTCCTACTTTGTACCTCATGATGACTAATGACAGATTCCTTAATTCTCTCCTTTTAGAGGGTCTCTTTCCATTGACTTCAGCCCATTTATTTTGGAAACAGGACCTAGAGTTTGATGAGTACCTTGAGGCTTCCAGTCATCAATGGCAGGCTCTCTCACCATCGATAGTTGGGAATAAATCAATGTCTCATGATCAATGGATTGTTCAGGTGTTCGACATCGACTCCTTTGTTCACACTTGTAAGAATTTACTCGATGCCTTGATACCTACTTTCATATTGTTCAGTTGTCTCACGTTTGTTAACAGTGTACCTCAATGACTGGTAATCAAGTGATGTCTCATTTTGTTCGACCTCAAATCCTTTATTCACATGATGTAGAATTTCACCTTTGGCAGATTGTGTAGAAGACTTGAAGACATCACTATGTGGCTGCAACTTTCCTGAGCTATTGCTTCCTTTTCATTGGACCAGTACCTATATGACTTCAGTGATCATGGGAGATCAGAATCTACTCCATGGTATACATATATCTTCATAATAGTTTTGATATTGGTTCTATTGGGACTTGTTCATGACTATGATAGATATTGGCATGTAACCACATTTGTATTTTCCTATTCATGGACACAACCACTTGTTTGGTATATTTTCACATGGATCTACAGTGTAATTTTATTGGCAGCCATATATGGAAAGTCAATGTAGAATGTAATGAGAAACTGAGTTTGTCCAACTGGTTCCCAATCACTCCACTTCTAGGTTATTTATAATGTATTTCATCCATCGTAGATACTCCTCTAACCTCACACATTAGGGGGCATCTATTATATAAATATTTGCCTCAACCTATGCAATATTGCAGAGAGGGCCTTATTCCATTTCCCTATGCAGACTTATCTTCCATGTTACTAAAACCCAGAGACAAAAGTACAAATTTTTCCACTTGTACGCATCTTGAACACTATACAACAAGCCTATACGCAGGTTGATCCACTACAACCCGTGTACATCGGGATTTGTGCTAGAAAATCAAAATTAAATGCGGAGTTTCCATATCACGATAGGAGATCTCTGATCCTTGGCTTCCATATACTGGAAATGTTTCGACTCTACCCTTCAATTCCATTTTCAAGGCTATAAATGGGATAATTATGAGCTATGGAAAAGGAGAAAGAATTCAACTTTGAGAGCAAAGTTACTCTAGAGAAATTATTACTTCATATTGAGTCTGCATCCCTTTGTCCTTTAAGTTTGAACACAGTGTTCAGCCCCTAAGATCTTCCCTTATTTGATGGAGAACCTCATTGTCTCTCTTCTAGGAGATTGCCTTTGGTTGAGGATAGAAGTGGTGGAGGCCCAACTGGAAGGAACTTAGTTTCTTGATTCTAAACCATGTCGACACAGAAGTATGTAATATCTTCACTTATGTTGATCATTTATTAATAGAAATACTCCTTTCCCGTCCAATTGATATCTTGAAAATATATGAGTTATTATCCATGGTCATATTTCTTATGTATATTAATGGATTATTCTATCTAATGTGATAACCTATTATATAATCACCATATGCTTTCTTTTCTTGTTTGATGAGAACTTGTTGCATGTACATAGCTTTGGGTCAAAGTGCTCAACGGTGGACTTCATCGAACATTTGGATGAGGTAGGCCTCTATCTTATCTCCCTTGCACATTGTTTTATATATCATGTTGCTGGTATAGAGTTGATTTCTACAGTCATTTCCATCTGTTGTGGTTCACCCTAGCACAGACAAATTTTCCTCGTAATGACGTGTACCAAAACAAATTTCCTAAAGAATGCAAAAAAATTCTTCGTTTGATTATGAATGCAAGGAGATATGAAAACAAAATTTATTCTTAACTTTAAAATGGAATGAAAGAGACCTATGTTTGATAAAAAGATGTATGATAAAAAAAGGAATCAAACAAAGTGCACTCAAAATTATCATAACTGAAAGAAAACAAGTGTGAGATGACTTGTTCAATCAAGGACTCGAAGATGCAAAAGAGAGAGAAGGCAATCACTCGTGAAAATCCTCAAAACATTAGCAACAAGAAACAACATTCAAGGATGGGTTGTGACAAACAAGAGGGTCCTAATCATCCAGAAAAGTGATATGTTTAAATGAAAAAAAAAAGGGCTCAATAGCAAGCAACCTTTGCAAACCCTAGTTGATGAAAGCTCCTAAACAATAAAGTAATCTGAAATCTTTGAGAGGCGAATATCAGATAAATCAGAGGTAGGATGAACCAAAGGATATAGTTATCCCAAGGGGGTGACAAATCAAAGAAGGAATTGAAAATGATTTATAAAAGTCAAATTGTCAAGCCAAACAAATTCAAAGACAATCAAGAGTCTATGGGCTAAATGCCTCTAAACAGAAGACTAAGAAAAACAAAGCAGAAAGAGGGGAAAAAAAAAAATAGAGATCGGTACCCCTGTATTAAAGGAACAAATCACAATGGCGCCCTCTAGTAGTCTTAGGGAGCGCCAATCAGCTAATGGTTCCCTGGTATACACTGCATGGGAGTGCCAATTTATGGAAAAGTCCAGAAATGGCTTCCACAAGATCAGACTCAGCAGAGACTCAATCAATGACTTATTAAACTCTTCAATGAGGAAGAGGGAAGGGGAAATAAATTATAAACAAAAATCAAACAAGAAAAATCTAATCAGAAGCAAGGATTCAAGACAAAAATAAGGAAATACTAGTCAAAGTTCTTCCCAAGTAGAGTTGTCATTTTTCTATTGTGAGAAATATTACCCTACAGACATGATAAGATCTCCTTTGAACCAATACCCCTATATTTGGTCCAAGTACAGAAGTAAAAAAATGGTTTTTGACATCCCTATAGATCTAACTAAATCAATCAAGCAAGAGAGAATAATAATGTGACATACCTTATTGTGATGTTCGTCCTCACTGCTCCAATCCTTGGGCTTGATATCCAAGGTCATCAATGCAACTGAAGTCCTGGAAATTCTAGAAAGGAAACTCTTCTTCCTACTCTATATGATCATACAAAGAAAATCTATCTATGAATACTGAATTGACAATAGACAATAAAATGTAGAACACATGAACTTGAAGGGAATAGGCCAAGCTATCATTAATTGGAAAGCCAAAGAAGGCACTTACAAAGAATGATTGATGATGTAGTCACTTATCCAAGATCTCCTCATCTATACCTTGCATTAATCTTGACATCAAAATGATGATGCTTCCTCTAGAATCAAAGGTTTGATACCTCTATTGTTCCCCCCTTCTTCTTGGAAATACCTTCAATATATAGGCTTGAGAGGCACAATCACCATGAGAAAATGAAGGACATGGTTGAGAATATGGATCCTTAAATTGGGATTACATCCTATTATAGATCCCATAGGGTAGGATTCGACCACAACAAACCTCATCCATCAAGAGTTGGCCCTTAGGAAAAGGTGGAGAATCCCCAATTTCTCCCTAACAAGATTGACGCTCCCCCACAGTTGAACACAGGGCACCATTCTATAGAGTGGTTCTCCTATAACATGGAAAGGGGGGAAATTACATCAATTGGTGCTACATCAACATGGCTAGGGGATGCCACCCTTCATAAATTCCCCCAAAAAGGTCTATTTGCCAAGAAACATGTGTGTTTTTGGCCTTGAAATGATGGGTTTCTTCTTCCAATATGACTTGTGGATTGTGGAAAATGTATTTCATGGTGCCAAGGGGCTGCAACACTCATAAAAATGAATTTGAAACTTGGTAAGGTGCATATGACACTTTTTATAGTGCATTCAACACTTAACAAGGTGCATATGTCACTTTGCGAAATTTGTGACACTTAGGGTGCGAAACTCAAGTTTGACAATTTGATGTGTAACAACTACCATTTTGCAACAATTTCATCATCTCAAGCCTCGAGTAAAAGGATTTTTTTCAAGGGGGAGGGCATGTTAGGGACCTAAACTCCCTAACCCCTCATGTAAGTATAATAATATATTTTCCATGTAAAAATGGATGACATTACTTTATAAGGCCTATTTAATAAATGAGAACAATTCAGTGTAAGAAGACCTAATAGAAGATTCCACTTATAGAAAGATATTCCACTATATGGTTCTTTAGAAGATAGAATTATTATAAATAAGAGTAGGAGGCATGAAATTTTGTTTTCTTGAGAATTATTGTAATAGAGCACTTCTATACTAGAGGTTTTCCCCTCGAAGAGGCAAGTGAATATTGTTTCCTACCAATAAAGGTATTATTTTGGTGTTTTTGTTTCATATAATATGTTGACCAATGGGGAGTGATACATGATCCCATCTATCAACCCAATCCATCGATTCAAAGTCATCACATTCATTAATACTACATGGAACACAAAAGTAAGAGAGTTTTCTCATCCATATTTCAACTATTGCATTGTCTGATGTTCGGTCTACATGGAATCCATGAGTTCCCTGGATTGTTTTCCATTCATACCATTGTGATCAATATTCATAGACCACCTCCAAAAACTATCTATGTACATTTTATTTCCTGTATGATTGGTCTTCATGTGTTCTTGTTCCCTCTCCCATTACTAAAGAACGCCATTCAACAATGGATTTCACGTCTCTAATGAGTGAAGTAGTTGTGAAATTCATTTCTTTCTGACATAATGCTCTCTTTATGCATGTGCATACTCCATCATGCTCCCATTTCCCGTGCCTAAACTTAAAATAGTTTTAAATGTGTGGTACCTTGAGTTTTTTGTGAAACATACACAATGATTGAAATAGACAAGAATTTGTTAAATGACGCCAAAATGTTGGTGCAATTATTTGCATAATATATTACCAAACATAAATTATCAACCGAGATTCGTAATCAGTAGAGTTGATACACTATATGTCCCGATAACAGATAGGTTCCTATGTCTGATGAGTATAGCTCAATCAAGAAAAGCATATAAAACCAAAATGCTTTGTTTTCAAAGATAACACTCTTCACACAATTCAGAGATTAGAAAGAAAACCTTACAACAATGCACTCAAAATATTTTTCTCAGATAATACCTTGTCCATTTACAAGCTCATGAAGTGGAAATATGGACTTTTAATTAGTTATCTATAGCTACTACTCTTAACAACAACTAGCAAGAAAATCTGAGCACACTTCAACAATAATAAAGCTTATGGTAAAACTCGTAACTAAAACTCAATCGAAAAGGTTCTTTCTCACATGTCCAGTTTGTTCATTATAGGCTCATGAAATGAAAATATGAACTGAGATATGTCCCATGTAGCAACTAAACTAATCAGCCATTAACACTTTGTTAAATGCTTCACACAACTTCAAACTTAGAAGAGAAAACTGATAATGAAACTTCTCAAACAAACATTCAATCAAAAAGGTTCTATCTTAGGGAAAAAATCTATTCATTAGACGTTCATGAAATGAAGAGATGAACTTAGATCTTGTCTCCTGTAGCAATTAAAAACAGTGATCAACTTTCTGCACACAACATTTAAAAGGCAATCACTCATAACTTAATCAATTCTGGAAGAAACTATTTTTCCCTGCACAGGAAACACTAGGTGTATTAAGATTCTCCATTTAATAGTCCATGTAGGGTGCATGATGGGATCTTAACTGTTCCTGTATTAACACACTTGAAATTTCAAAATAAATTATGAAAATCACTATAAAGAACACGGTTTCAGGAATGTAAAATTTTATAAATATTTACAACTATCTCAACACAAATTACTGTTTATGAAACTAAGTAAAAATACTAAAGATCTCATGCACCATACTTATCAAACTTACACTAATACAATCCCATTCACAATTTACTCAAAAGATCTAACAAATTATACAGATCAAACAAAATAGGTATACTTTATGAATTCATAGTTTAACTCAAACAAGAAATCAAAATAAAAGGTACAGGACACACACAATTGAGTACTGGAATAAAACAGACATATACAGGAATAGAAAGATGAGATATATTTTACATTAATCTTACCATATCATAATGGTGGGCACTTCCCGATTCCAACATGGAAGCTCTAAAAAGATAACAGACTAAAACAATCTAATCATACCCAGAAATTGCACAGCAACTCATTTGTATTCCTTCAACTTGTAAAATCGAATCAGCAGTTCATCATCTTGTATATTATGGAAATATGAATAATTATGTTCATTACATCCATACGTATCTCCTATGTATCCTATCTCCTATATAGCATCCCTTATAAAGAAGGTGAGTCATTACTATCAAGAGATAAAGATAATTATTAAACAATTTTAAAATATTACAATTGGAAATACATTGAATCTTTAGGGATGGAATTCATCCTCATGACACGAAGTGCATGAGTGATGAAGTTAATCATGATCTTGAAACTACTTTGGAGACTTCGATCCAACCAATTTCTTGGAATCTCCTTTAGCAAACGCGTTCAACAAGTGAATTATGGAAATAGCAATTGGTATCGGAATACACATAGTCGTTTGGTACCAGAATAGCACAGTCACACTGGTACTAGAATAGGCACAGGTTTTTGGTAACGGAATAGCACAGGCTGGTACCAGAATAGTACAGGATGGTACCAAAATAGCACAGGGCAGTATTGGATCAATACTATGCAGTTTTGTTGGTACCGTATCAATGTTATGCGGTTTTGTTGGTACCATGTCAATGCTTATTAAGATCAAATGATTAGGATCATGCAAAATAAACTATTTTAATTGAATTAACTCAATAAAATCAAACAAAACATGTCTTAACCATAAGTTACCTCTCTATGCACATGAACAGGGTCATTAAGTGTATTTGTGGAGGAAACAGTCAATTAGATACACATGGCATAGGAAAAATAAGCTCATATAGAGGTAATAGAGTGTATTAGAAGTGTCAAAATGGAGACTCAACATTCCCCCATGCTTAAGTCATTGCATGTCCTCATGCAACAATGATCTTCAAAATTTCAAAATTGATGATACTCTTCATTCGATCAAGCATTCCCTGAAGTTCCACCTTTCTTCATCTCCTTAAGTTCCTGTCATACATATAAACTTCCTAGCCTATGCTTCACATTCTTACTCATGGAAAAGTAGTTATGGTGACAAAGTGGAGTCATGAGTAATATATTAGATATGTTAGTGATTTGACATTAAGTCTTATCCAATCTATTGTGAATCATAGTTAGGAGAAAAGGTCGGATGTGGCTCTAATAAGATTATAGGATAGTGGCCAAGAGTTTTTGAAATGACTTTGACTTAATAGGCCTCCCTGGCTAGATTACCTTTTAAAATAAAAGTGATATAGCATAGTTTCGATATCATTTGTAGAGAGGAACACATAAGATAATACATCCCAATATGATTAACTCGTTTCTTATCCAATTTTTTAGAGATAAATCTCTTCTTGCCTAGGTAAGGTGAATTACACATACCGAGGGTCCCACTTCTCATGCAAACCTATTTATTTTAAAGATAGAACTCTAAAGTGGATACTTGAAGGTTCTTAAGAACATCATCCAAGAGATATAAAGGTCATCTCCTAGCCTTGATTTGATAGTGTTTTCTTCGGAATGAGACCCAAGGGTTTTTGTTCAGTGTTAGGTGTGCCACTTTATGTTTTTCAACTCCCTTTACCTAGCATAGCCCCGTTGTCAATAGGCCTGTTCAACACCCCGATGAGTTTACCTTAGTACCATACAAGCATGGCCCCACTGCCAGCAGGCATGTCTAGTACCCTGACGGGTTTACTTGTACTTCCTGATACTTCCTTTTTATGATATTACTCAAAATATTTAGAATGTTGTATACTATTCATTGATAGTTTTTAGAGTATAAGGAAGGTAGGTGGTACGAGAGTGTTTTAGAGCTATTAGGCAAATAATTAATTGTTTTCAATTATCCCAAGGGTGACATCATCCACATTCAACTTAAATCTTAGTTATTCAATGTATAATGGAACATCCTAGATAATGACTAAGAGGTCCCTCTAGTTAATCCTATTAGGGTTCTCATGAAATTTTATTGTGGTTTTGCAAGGGCGGTCCACCACATGAGGTTTTCATCAATACCTCTCAAGAGAAACTTGTAAAGATAAACTTGGATAAGAACTTGTTGAATCAACTAGGTTAGTATTATACATAATGGTGTCACCATTTTTCAATGGATATTTCAATTAGCAATCACTTCTTCAAAATTATGAGGTGATAAGACATGTGCACCCATTATCATATAGAGATGAATATGAAAATATCTTCTTAAAGGGAGAGCAAGGATGATTCATTTAGGGTTGAGTGTAGAAATGTAGGAGGAAGATGCACTTGAGAGTAAAAATAATTCAACACAAGACTTAAATGATCCTTGATAGAAATAACATGAAGAGATTAGCCCATACCTCCAATTACCTAACGTGAAAATAATGTTAAGCACATGACAAAGATCATATCACTTTGGAATTAGTACCAGATAAGTAATGGAGTAGGTTTATTGAGTACTGGAACAGATAGTATTGGAACAAAGTGACATGATGGATGATTTGTGCTCATTCATGACGACAACCACTTCACAAAGGAATTCAGTGATAATATACGAGGAGATGTATATGAGATCTTGCAAAATTTCATGGTAGGGAGTGTGCAATAATTGAGAGTAGCCATATGCTTACTACATAATTAATCTAATTCCTTAGTAAAACGAAAAAATGTTGAGTTTATACATCCTATTGCTTGAAGCATTTAAATCGAGCAACAAAACTTGAATATATGATTAGAGATACCAGCACTTTATTACCAGTACTGGATCACTTGAGTACCGGATGGACATAGGCTTGTGCTTTAGTACTGGAATAGTGCAGAGTTGTGGTTCAGTACCGGAATAGCACATACCTCCTCCTTTGGTACTGGATGAGCACACAGACGACCATCAATATCAGATGAGCACATGAATGTTTTTCAGTACCGGATGAACACAGACTTTCTCCTTTGGTACTGGATGAACGCAAAGGAAAGCATTGTTTGCAGTACTGGATGAACACAATTCGGTAGTACCAGAATAGAATGGTACCGGAATTCTGGAAATGACTATCAAATCCCAACACCGAACATGTTGATTTGTCCTCGCCGACGGAAGTTGCAAAAGAATATGAAGCTTTTAGCAACCACTCCCCCATGACTAAGGTTTTGCATGGCCTCATGCAAACAATGTGAGATTCTAAAAAAAGGGTTGCTCAGAGAGTTGTGAACACCTGCTAAAAACAAACCAATAGAACTAATTAAAACTATATTTTTATTTATGCTTAAAAACATAAAATTTAGGGAAAATGTCAAAAGTTGAATTATAACTATGAATAAAACAGTTTGGAATTAGCATTTAGTTTCAACTTCTATTAAAAAGATCATTGGATTGATCATCCTTGTGAAATATTGGTCTTAAAATAGATAGGTAATGATAAAGCACGAATGCATCATTTTTAACAACTTAAGGAAAAGAATAAATTTGAAGAAATAGGTCATGAAGCACTCCCTTAAGTGTCATATTTTGTTGACAAGGATGCCTTCTCCGCTTTTGAAACCCTTCCATTATTATGTGTGCATTCGGAGGATGAAGAGATTCCCTTCTCATAAGATTCCAAACAAAATCATCATAACTTTTAAAAAGAAATCTACTATAGCAACAAAAGATCTTAAACTGATTTCTTTATTAGCTTTTGACATTCCCATTTATGAAAAGTATGAAAGATAGGTTGCATTGCAACATATATTTATTTACTTACTATCCTACTCTAATTGAACGAAAGAAAATGTGCTTCAAATATAGGAATACTTCCAGTGAAGCCATGTGTGTAACAGGATCAGAAATATATCCATACTCGGGTTTAAAAGATAAATTTTAATGCATACCGGAGTATGAAGGACCAGTTGCTTTGATGATGAGATCAAGCAATAAATAAAGAGTGGTGTGACCTAATAACTAATTGCAACCATATTTCAATAGGATCACTATATTCTTGTTTCTCTTCTTTGTTTAGGTCACACTGAATGTCCTCCTCTACCATGTTATGTAGATTATCCTCTTCAAAATGATTGGTCTTTGGAGTACATACAAGATCTGCTGACAGGCATGCTAAGGACTCCTCAATATTAGGTTCCACTGGTTTCTCTCCATTGAATTCTATCCATGATTCTTTATTCTCCTCAATAAATTGACAAGAGGAATCCGACGAAACTTCCAAATCTTCTTATGGAGAGACAACTAGATTCTTGACTGCTATGAAGATATGCTCTTCCTAAGAGGCGGATATCCCAGCTGCTGTTAGAATGTGAGAAAGTTCTTGGAGGAACATTCTTCAAGCTCATGATCATCCTTGAATTACTCTAGCTGGTTGATGATCTCTGTCTCGCAACACAGATTAGTACTCAGGGGATTCTTATAACACCCCAAACATGATTTATCATTTAAAGATCTGAATTTTAAAACTATTTGCAAAAACAAAACACACCAATCTTGAACTCCTTGCATTACTGGGATCATGTTGTCACCAAGTTATTGGTTCGCACAAGTTATCTCATGATAAATAAAACTAAGTTTTCATAAACAAAAACACACTTTCATCAAAAGAAAAGAGGACAACCTAAATTTGGATCAACCCCACCAAAGTGTATGTGTGGTCTCTTCCCACATGTCTTACCATCTTCTCTCTTCCCTTAGGTCATCCAAAAAACTAATCCAAAACTATTAAAGCAATCTGATTCAAATACTACCTATTACCGTTTACAACTCCTCGACAACAACGCCAAAATGTTGGTACAATTATTTGCATAATATATTACCAAACATAAATTATCAAACGAGATTCATAATCAGTAAATTTGATGCACTATATGTGCTGATAATAGATAGGTTCCAATGTCTGATGAGTATAGCTCAATCAGGAAAAGAATCTAAAACCGAAATGCTTTGTTTTCAAAGATAACACTCTTCACACAATTCAGAAATTAGAAAGCAAAACTTGCAATAATGCACTCAAAATATTTTTATCAGATAATACCTTGTCCATTTACAAGCTCATGAAGTGGAAATATGGACTTTTAATTAGTTATATGTAGCTTCTACTCTTAACAACAACTAGCAAGAAAATCTGAGCACACTTCAATAATAATAAAGATCATGGTAAAACTCTTAACAAACACTCATTCGAAAAGGTTCTTGATCACATGTCCAGTTTGTTCATTATAGGCTCATGAAATGAAAATATGAACTCAGATCTGTCCCATGTAGCAACTAAACTAATCAGCAATTAACACTCTGTTAAATGCTTCACACAACTTCAAACTTAGAAGAGAAAATTGATAATGAAACTTCTCAAACAAACAATCAATAAAAAAGGTTCTATCTTAGGGAACAAATCTATTCATTATACGTTCATGAAATGAAGAGATGAAATTAGATCTTGTCTCCTTTAGCAATAAAAAACAGTGATCAACTTTCTACACACAACATTTAAAAGGCAATCACTCATATCTTAATCAATTATGGAAGAAACTATTTGTCCCTGCACAGGAAACACTAGGTGTATTAAGATTCTCCATTTAATAGTCCATGTAGGGTGCATGATGGGATCTTAACTGTTCCTGTAATAACACACTTGAAATTTCAAAATAAATTATGAAAATCGCTATAAAGAACATAGTTTCAAGAATGTAAAATTTTATAAAGCTTTACAACTATCTCAACACAAATTATTGTTTATGAAACTAAGTAAAACTACTAAAGATATGGTGCACCATACTTATCAAACTTACACTAATACAATCTCATTCACAATTTACTCAAAATATCTAACAAATTATACAGATCAAACAAAATACGTATACTTTATGAATTCATAGTTTAACTCAAACAAGAAATCAAAATAAAAGGTACAGGACACACACAATTGAGTACTGGAATAAAACAGACATGTACAGGAATAGAAATATGAGCTATATTTTACATTAAGCTTACCATATCAGAATAGTGGGCCCTTCCCGATTCCAACATGGAATCTCTAAAACGATAACAGACTAAAATGTTCTAATCATATCCAGAAATTGCACAACAACTCATTTGTATGCCTTCAACTTGTAAAATCGAATCAACGGTTCATCATCTTGTATATTATGGAAATATGAATAATTATATTCATTACATTCATACGTATCTCCTATGTATCCTATCTCGTATACAACATCCCTTATAAAGAAGGTGAGTCGTTACTATCAAGAGATAAGGATAATTATTAAACAATTTTAAAATATTACAATTGGAAATACATATCGAATCTTTAGGGATGGAATTCATCCTCATGACACGAAGTGCATGAGTGATGAAGTCAATCATGATATTGAATCTACTTTGGAGACTTCAATCCAACCAATTTCTTGGAATCTCCTTCAGCAAACGCGTTCAACAAGTGAATTATGGAAATAACAATTGGCACCAGAATACACACAGTCGTTTGGTACCGGAATAACACAGTCGCACTAGTACCAGAATAGGCACAGTTGTTTGGTACCAGAATATCATAGTCACACTGGTATTGGAATAGCACAGGTTGGTACTGGAATAGCACAGGCTGGTACCAGAATAGCACAGGGCAGTGCTGGATCAATATTATGCAGTTTTGTTGGTACCAGATCAATGTTATGCGTTTTTGTTGGTACCATATCAATGCTTATTAAGATCAAATTATTAGGATCATGCAAAATCAACTATTTTAATTGAATTAACTCAAGAAAATCAAACAAAACATTCCTTAGCCATAAGTTACCTCTCTATGCACATGAACAGGATCATTAAGTGTATTTGTGGAGGAAACAATCAATTAGATACACATGGCATAGGAAAAATAGGCTCAGATAGGGGGTAATAGAAGGTGTTAGAAGTGTCAAAATGGAGACTCAAAACACTCGTACCTGGGAAGTCACCAATTGTATATTTTTATTTCCTTCCCTCCATCAATATCATATGCAACATATTTAAATCTTTTCAAGGAAACCTGCTTCCTCCCCAATTCTTACTCATCGCTTACATGGATGCACTTGCTCACTAATTCCATTCCATTGCACTCGGGGCATGCCCCATCTAATCAATATTTTTTATAAAATATACAACCCTCTGGCCTTGTACACAATATGTTGTGAATACATTCTCTAGATGAAAACAACGAAAATATAACTAATAATTCATATAAATGGTGTTATGCAATACAATAAATATGTGTGTGTGTGTGTGTGTGTGTGTGTGTGATAATAATAACCATACTCAATGTGAAATCCGAAACAAAATGTGTTAAAAATTGTGTTTATTTGAACATACCAAGGCTTGCATTTATGGAAATATCTTTGGCCCAAGTTAAGTGCACTATGTACTATCCTGAATCTCTCATACAACTGTGTTTGTGGAATGTCAAGAAAGTGTTTAATATGGGGTTCACAATCCATAGATCCCCTTCTAAATTTTAGTACATTTTTGTTGGTTGGAATAAGGCCTAGTGCTCTCATGCCAAAAATCCTATACTAGTCCCTTAACTTCTCAAATTAACTTAATGTAAGAATGAGGTAGTTGTTACACACCAAAATGTCACACTTGAGTTTCGCACCCTAAGTGTTGCAAGTGTCGCAAAGTGATGTATGAACCTTGTCAAGTGTCACATCCATTGTCACAAGTGTTGTATGCACCTAACCTAGTGTCAAATTCATTTTTCTAAGTGTCGCAACCCCTTGACACCATGAAAGACATTTTCCATGACCCCTAAGTCATATTGGAGGAAGAAACCCAACATTTCAAGGCCAAAAAAACACCTTTTTCTTCCAAAATTGACCATTTTGGGGGCATTTATGAAGGGTGGGGCCTCCCTGGCCATGCTAGGGGAGGGCCACTTCATGGGATCATTCCCTACTTTCCATGTTAGGGGAGTATCACTTTATACTATTGTGTCATGTGTTCATGTTAGCACATGGGTAGACCCATGTTTCAACGCTTCAACAACGCACCAACAAAACCCTAACTACCGACCCTTTTGGCAACACCTGTGAAGCAAATGAAGTCTCACCCGAGGTAGAGGTAGGGGTGATTACAGGACTCAAGTTTTTGCAACCTAGTAGGGACACAGATCTGTGATTATAACACTCTAACAAATCACTTATCAGTAATCATTCATTAGTATTTAACCCATATTCACAGCGCAGATAAACCCTAATTGCATAAAAGCACAATATTCAACAAGATATAACACATTCAAGCACTTAGCACATGGAAATAGATTAGATCTAGCATTCTTTCACATCACTAAGCACTAAACTATCATATCATATGCATATAAACATAAATTGTTGTGCTAAGCATAAATCACATCAATCACATATCAATCATAATGCACAAAGCAATCACAACACAAGATATAAGTGGTTCACCCCCAGCATGGGGCTATGTCCATCAACTCTTCTTCTTCTTTATTATATTATGGAAATCATCTTACAAGCATAGAGCCTCAAAACCCACTCCGCATAGTACATGAGATCTACGTGCACCTCACCAGATCCTCCTTCCCCAAGCTAGGTCACAACACAAAGCCTCCTTATACAACCTGTACACAAGACTCTTACAATAACTTGCACTTAGCTCTGCAAGTTTTGACACATAGTATTCACAAAGCCTCTATATCCACACTAATCCAATCTTACTAGATCTAGTCTCTAGTTTATAGTATCTTCTATCTAGCACTTCTTAGATATTTATTTATACTTTACAAAATGGACCTAAGAATGGGTAAAACCCATGGGCTGACAACCCATACTCATTACATAAACCTTACCCCAAAAAGTCCACCAAAGGTGGCGAGATCCCACGATATTTGCTTCACCTTGTGCTCGACTTCGAATACCCTGTTGAAGTCCCAAAATTAGTCAAACATGACCAACGTTTCCACAAAACGTGGTCAAGGGCCAACAGTTCAACTCTAGGGGAGCACCAATATTTTTAGAGGAAATTGAGGGATAACTCCAAATTGGATGAGGATGTTGTGGTTGAATCCTACAATATCATATCTATCCTAGGATCTAATACAAACTTAAGGAGCCATATCCTCAACCATATCCTTCATTTTCTCATGGTGGTTGTGCCTCTCAAACCTATATACTGAAGGTATTTCCATGGTGAAGGGGGAAAGATTAGAGGTATAAAACCTTTTATTATGGAGGAATCATAAACATTTTTATTTAAATATTCATGCAAGGGATGGAAAGGGAGAGCTTGGAGAAGTCACTGCATTATCAATCATGATTTGGAAGTGCCTTCTTTGGATTTCCAATTAATATCAACTTGGATTATTCCCTTCAATTTCATGTGTTCTACATTTGCTTGTCTATTGTCATTTCATTCTTTGTAGCAAGATAAAATTTATATAATCATCTAGAGTAGGAAGAAGATTTCCTTTTCTAGTATTTTTAGGATCTCAATTGCTTTGAGGATCTTGGATATCAAGCCTAAATATTGGAGCAATGAGGACGAACATCACAACAAGGTACGCCACATTCTTCTTCTCTCTTGCTTGATTGATTGATTTATATATATAGAGGCATTAGAAACCATTTGTTTACTTATATATTTGGACTAAAGACAGGGGTATTGGTCCAAAGTGGAGCTTATCTCGTCCGCAGGGTAAGATTTCTCACAACATAAAAATGATGACTCCATTGGGGATCAAGTTTTGACTAGTCTTTCCTTGTTTTCATTTTCAATCCTCGCTTTTGATTAGATATTTCTTGCTTGATTCTTCATTATGATCTGTTTCCCCTTCCCTCTTCTTCATTAGAGATTTTATAGAGACATTAACTGATTTTATGTTGAGTCTGAGCTTGTGGAAGCCATTTTTTATCTTTTTCAGAAACTGGCACTCCCCTACAGCTCACACCAAGGCACCATTAGCTTGATTGGAACTCCCCTTAAGACTCCTAAGGGGTTCCATTAGATTAATGGAACTTCCCCTAATCCTCCTATAGGGTGCCATGGAGCTCTGTTCCTTGGGTAATAGCGGTGCTAGTCTCCTTTTTTGGGTGTCTTTTTCTTGTTTCTGCTCTGCTTTTCTCAGTCTACTTTTGAGAGGCTTTTAGCCCAGAATCTTGTAGATTGTATTTGAATTTGTTTGTATTGAGAATTTGACATTACATCACTCATTTAATTTCCTTCTTTGAATTTTCAATTTTTTTCTAGTTGTGATCCACTTGGGTTAACAAGATCCTTTGGTTCTTCCTACCTTTCAAATGTCTAATCTTCATCTCACAAAGATTTCATATTGCTTGATTGTGTAGGAGTATTCGTCAACTAGGGTTTGTAAAGGTTGTTTAGTATTGATCATTTTTTTTCTTCATTGAAACATCTCACTTTCTGATGATTAGGTCTCTCTTGTTTACCACAACCCAATCCTGAATGTTGTTTCTTGTTGCTCGTGTTTTGAGGATTCTTATGAGTGTTTTTATTATTTCTCTTTACATCCTCAAGTCCTTGATTGAACAAGTCATCTTGTAGTTGTTTTCTTTCAGTTCTCATCATTTTTTGAGTGTGCTTTGTTTGTTTTCTTTTTTTCCTTGTACTTATTTGTGTCCAATATAGATTTATTTAATTTCATTTGAAATATTAAGAATAAAATTTTGCATATCTCCTTTCATACATAATCGAACAAAGAATTATTTGCATTCTTTACGAAAAACATTTTGGTGCACGTTTGGAAAAAGAGCTAGTTTTGCATGTGAATTTCAGTTTTTGAAAACATTGCTTCGTAGTTTGGCATCTTCTTGATCCCATAAATTGAAAGTTGCATAGTTTTGGGTGTTTCTTGTGTTAATAAGAATATAACTCCTCTCCTTCATGTATATATAATTCATTGAAAGGAACGAATTGTATCTCATTCCCTTGCATTCTATTAGAGTCGATTCTCTCACACATCATCAGTTTCATCTCCACGAACCTATTGAGTAAAAATCCATTAAAATAAACCATGCACTAATAAAATCAACTAGAATTTTTTTTGGTTGTTAGCATACCAACAATAGCATGGGACTAGGGTCTTTGGACTAGGAAAAGTGAGTAAATTTTCCAACACTACTAAATAGGTTGTAGAGAACTAAAGAGTGAAGAAATCCAACTTTCTTATAAGAATAGATGGGAATCCCCTCTCACATAAGGGATAAACACGAGGTTGAGTGTGGAAGAAAAGAAAAGTTTACCCCTCCAAAGCTTGACCAATCATAGTGGACAGAGAGAATACTGGGGGTTCTTCCTAAAGTGTCACTGACTCATTTGGTCTCATCACTTCGTGAACTCTGAATCTATTTGGGATCCTCTAGAGTCTACTAGTCCACTTTTCCTTAGTCCTCTAAAATAATTTTGGACTTTGATATATTTCCCATGCGTTCGGTCTCGACTGTCAATTGTACCCTCCTGGAGGCTGACTGTGAGTTGGTAACCTTAGTGGTATTTCTTAGGTATCTACAGAGGTGAATTTACAGGTATTCCCACGGTACCTGAGACATACATTGTATCACACATTCAATACCCTTGGAAGGTGATCCTGTGAAAGTGATGGTTTCTTGCACCGAGAAGGGCTATTATGTGGTTGCAACATCTAGAAGCCTGGGGGAATTTCCCTCCTACAAATCCTTCTATCCCTACTACCACTGGCATATATCCTGGACAATCATTTATAGGAGTTGCTAATCCTTTGTGGGGTCAACCTAATCCGATAGACATTCCTCAACAAGGAATTTTTCCTTATCAATCCATAAACTCCATGTTTCCAGTGCAACAATCCCTTTAATCATAGTACATGGGAGGCCCATATGTCCAACCACAATACATGGGGGTACTTTCAGATCAATCCTAGTATGTAGGAGATCCACCAGGACAACCACCTTACATGGGTGGATAACCCGAGAAGCCACTGTACATGGGAGGACCATCTAGTTTTTGTTAGAAAAATAGGATCGTGGAGCAATAAAATAAAACAAATGTGGAAATGAAACACAGAAGATACATAATACAATACACACACACAGACATATATATATATATGTGTGTGTGTGTGTGTGTGTGTGTGTGTGTGTGTGTGTGTGTGTGTGTTTCACCTAGTATGTGATACATACACCATAGAAATTGTCGGGTCCTTCCATTTTTATTATCCAACAAAATGAAGGGATACAACCTATACTTTAACCATTGTAACTTAATCTTCTTTGTCTCACAGTATCCTCTCTCGAAATACAATATTCACACACATACACAACCAAAATACAGTTCCCTCAACAAAAGAAGGTTTCCTTCTATGGAAAAAAACCTTAACATAACTTCTACCACTAGATCTGCGACCATATAATGAATGGTATAGATTGACTACTGTTAGGACCACATATTGTACCCTTTTTGCCCATACTTTTTGCCATTATTATACCCTTCATCACCTGTATTTAGACTTATACTATCATTTCACTTGATCACTCCAAGGTATACAACGTCCTTTCTCATTACTATATGTTTAATTTGTCTTGCATAATATTTTACATTACTTTTTGACCTAACCATTGATTAGAAGCACATAAGTGTCCATATTTGCAGAATCGTATTCAAGGCTGAT
>SNQJ01S0139168.1:0-23534 GCA_010110895.2 Picea sitchensis | reverse complement strand
CTGACTCGTCTGGTTCACCAGGCTGGAGCCTGGTGGTAGAAATGGTGGCATTAGGTTCCACGTCAATGATTCATCTTCCCCTTTCTGGTTCTGACTCAGAGTCAGAACCCACATCTGATCCAGAGGATTTCACTTCGGCCACCAGCGACTGCTTTGAGCGGCAGTCAACAGTGTTATGCCAAGGGCTCTTATAGAAGTCGCACCACTTCCTGGTATATTTCTTTGTCTTTTCGGTGTCCTTCTTTGCTTGCGGATTGGACTGGTTGTCCTGATACTATCCATATTTTCTCTGTCCTTTTTTCTATGGGTTGGGGCCACCCTTTCCTAGCTTTTGTTGTGCGGGGTTCCCAGGCCCAAATTGTTGCGTATTTTGTTTGAGCTTCTGCTCGATTTTGAAGGAGTCGCCATATGAACCCCTCTTTTGTGAGGGGTTCATATGGAAAATCCATAGAAGGACAATCTGGCCTCTCCCAAAAGACACACCAGAATCCATCCTAATCCCGATCAGGTTTTGATATATTCAGATTCAGAAAATCTTGTGACCTGGAGGAACATTAGAGAGCGTCGAGCCTCCTTTTTCTCAAGTAACCCTTATCTAGAATCTCTCCTTCTATTTTTCATCAAAATGTTGAATCTGTATATATGACTGATATACCTGAAGATTCACGTTCTGCTGCTAAATTTCCTCCAGAACTGTTAATAGATCTCCAAAATTATGCTCTAGAATTTAATCAAGAAGTCAATTCTTCCCATCGACCCTTCTTGAAAATTCCTCTTCCTCCTTTGTCTTTTGAAGCCCATAACATCATTCTGAAAAATCTTATGGTTGGATTAGGTGGAGGAAGACCTAAGGGAAATCAACCTCCCCCACCCCCTATAAATCATTGGCTCACTTCCATATTTTCCCCACTAAATCCGCCCCAAATTACCCATGACCTTCCTGAGAATTACATGAAATATCTGCCCAAATTTGATGGGGATAAAACTCGTTCAATTGAAGAGCATATGAGTGATTTCTGAGACTTTAAAGATGACCAATTTGTAGAGCACGATGATGTCTTCATAAGTTTATTTGTCCAAAATTTGGGGGGAGATTTTAGAAAATGGTTCATAGAATTACCTATTTCTTCAATTGATAGTTGGCTAGCTCTAGAAGCTGCCTTTATGAGACAGTGGGGTGAGAAATGGGACAAACTATACTACCTGAATGAATTTGTCTCACTCAAGAAAAGAGCCAATGAAAATGTTGATGATTTTAATAGGAGGTTTAATAAGCTATATAACAAGATCCCTGTAGATATAAAACCATCCCAACTAGTAGCCAAAGTGACATACGTTGGGGCATTTGATGTTGATTTTTCCATGACTTTGAGAGAAAAAAGATCCCTGACCCTGCTAGTAATGCAAGAGGATGCAATAGACATAGAAGGGAATATGATTGCATCAAGAAATATGAAACAAAAATAGGATCAAGAAGAAAATAAAAATCTGAGGGAGGACTGTGGCACTTCTGATCCAAGTAGAGAACCCCAAGAAGCAAAGATGGGTAAGATGTCAATACTGATCAGGAATATGACAAACAAAATTTCTAGATTTGAGATAGAGCATAACAATGCAAAGAGAAAACCCCAAGAGGGAGGCATAAGGAATCTTAATCCTAATCAGTTCATAAGACCTCTTAATCCACAACTCGTGAGAAGGGAGAGAAGAAACGAAGAACAACATATTCAACCCCCTGTAAAAACCAACAATGATAACAACTTTATTGAAGAAGTAGTGGATGAAGGATATGATGAATACACGGAAGAAATCCACCTACTTCAAGATGAGAATGATGTCATACATCTAACTCAAAATGATTATGAGGAGTCTCTAAATCCTAAGAAATTGGTGCTTGATTCTCAACACGACAAAGGAGCTTTATCCTCATTTCATTACATAATTTTTGTTGATGCACTACAGGCTAAGATGCATAATAAGTATGATCTCATGCCTTGACAAAAAGAAGTTGTTGTAGAAATTCAACCTTAGGATAAGAAAGTTGGTCCAAAGATGTCTAAAGATAAAGCTAAAGAGGTGTTAGACATCCCTTAGGTAGATGAAGTTTTGGAGCCTGTAAAAAAGGAAAAAGAAACTAAATAATTTGAGGAATTAGTTTCACCTTTCAATATTGAACATGAGATATCCAAGATCAAGATTCTTATGCCTTTGGTGGAGCTAGCTAAAAACCCCTCATACCATAAACAAATTGATAAAATGATGCAGGGGAAGGGATCAACAAATCCTCATGATACTTTGAATGTACAAGATGAATCCCCTACCATAGTTTTTGGTCCTCATATTGATGACAAAGAGGAATCTGTGGAACCTTTCTATGTGACCTTGAATATTCATGATAAGATGTTGCACAATTGTATGCTTGATTTTGGAGCATCACACAATCTTATTCCCAAAGTAGTCATGGAAAAGTTAGGGTTAGAACTAACTAGGTCGTATCACGACCTCTATCCGTTTGATGATAGAAAAGTGAAGTGTTATGGGTTGATTAAAGACATGGTTTTCACCCTAGGCAAGCTACCTGTAAAGAGCATTATGATGGACGTGGTGGTGGCTGATGTACCAAAAAATTATGGTATGTTGTTGTCCAGAATTTGGGCACGAAAATTTGGAGGCACTATCCAGATGGATATTGCTTATGCCATTGTAGCAATTTTTGGAGGAGAGCTCAGAAGATTATATCAAGAGACAAAGTTTTCTTATGTGGTGAGGATCAGGACAACCTTGTGAATGCTATATATGTTGTTGATGAAGATATGGCCTATTGTATCTTATCTGTAAATGAAGAATACAATAAAACCCCAATGATGGTATATCCTCTTGTAATCCCTGTGGAAGAAGTGGATGGTATATGTAAATTGTTTTTTGATGGTGCATGCTCAAAAGAAGGAGTTGGAGCTGGCATAGTGCTCATCTCCCCTACTATTTTTTTTTTCAGTTGTCCTACAAACTTGAGTTCGAGGCCACAAATAACGTGGTTGAATATGAAGCCTTGATCTTAGGCCCGGAGGAAACAAGAAAGATGCAAATTACCAAGATGGTGGTATTTGGGGATTCAGAGCTAATTGTGCAACAAGTTAAAGGATCCTATCAAACAAGGCATCCAAGGATGAGAGCGTACACAAAATAGGTATGGGAACTGATTGATAATTTTTATGTATATTTTAATATTTCTATTATTTTGAGAGAGTTTAATCAACCAAATGATTCCTTATCAGTAGGTGGCAGTACCTTTAAAGTACCAGTCACCCCTCAAATTAAAAATGAGATCGAGATGATATAGACCTTCCATTCCTGATAATATCAAATACTGACAATTTTTTGAAGATGATCAACATATTAAAAAGTTCATGGAAGTGATATATGAGTTTGAAAATAATCATATCGATTCAGATGATGAAGAGGAAAACAAATAGGAGATTGGTGGGGAAGCCAAACAAATTCCTGAATTCAACAATTACATGGATGAGCATAAAGTCTTGCAGCTCAAGAATAACTTCATTCCCAAAGGATTGGTGCCTTTAGAAAAATAGTTTGATAGAAATGATGTACCTTTCAAACCAATTTTCCTCCCCAATGATGATAACATTGAGTAATATAATATAGAGACTAAAAAAGATCCTAAATATATTAAGTTGTCCAAAAATATTCATGTTGATCATAGGGTAGAGTATTTGCATCTTTTCAAAGAATACATGGATGTCTTTGCATGGAGATACGAGGACCTAAAAACTTATGATACAAGTATCATCCAGCATTGAATACCCCTCAAACATGGTACTAAGCCTTTTAGGTAGAAGCTCGGGAAATTTAATCCTCTTCTTTTGCCTAACATTGAGAAAGAGGTGAGAAAACTATTAGATGCCTAGATTATTATTCCCTTAAGATACTCTAAATGGCTTGGTAATTTAGTTCCAATGAGGAAGAAGAGTGGGGAGATAAGGCTATGTGTAGACTTCAGGAACATGAATAAATTCTCATTAAAAGATAACAACCCCTTTCCCAAGATGGATCATATACTGCAGAAAGTAGTATGGGAAAACAAGATATCCATGATCGATGGTTTTTTCGGATACAACCAAGTGGCCATGCACCTAGATGACAGAGAGAAGACAACATTCACAACACCATGGGGAACTTTCATGTATGAAAAAATGCCTTTTGGTATGATAAATGCAAGAGAAAATTTGTCATATACCAATGGATTGCTAAGATTCAGGAGTATGACGTGGATATCAAGCCCATAAATCTAGTAAAAGGACAAGGACTAGCTAGGCTATTTGTTGAATCTGATTGCATAGTTTTGGACTTGAATGCATTGTCAAAAAACATCATAGCAATAGAGTGTGAAGAGGATGAAACAAAATATCCATCCTTAGAGGTAAGTGCCAAATTTTCTCAGTTTGATTGGTATAAAGACATCATCTTCTACTTGCAAAATTTCAGCTGCTCAGTAGCATGGGATAAAGCCAGAGCTAGGTATATTAATCTTAAGGTTGTAAAGTATTTCATATTGGGGGGAAATCTGTTTTGGAAAGACCCAAGGGGAATCCTACTGAATTGTCTCACTGAAAGAGAAATTGAGGGCATAATCATTGAGTTTCATTAGGGTGTGTGGGGTTTACCATGCTTGGAGAGCCACTTCATACAAGATCCTTAGATTTGGGTATTACTGGCCCTCTTTATTTTCTAATGTAAATTGCTTGTTTCAGGCATGTGTAGAATGTCAAATGTTTGCAGCAAAGTAGAAGTTATTTCCCCTCCCACTAAAACCAATCAAAGTTGAGACACCTTTTCAACAGTGGGTATTAGACTTCATTAGAGAGATTAATCTAAATTCAAGTGGACAACTCAAATGGATTTTGATAGCCACAGATTATTTCACAAAATGGGTAGAGGCCATACCTACAAGGGAAGCCACCGATACAGTCATCATAAAGTTCCTAGAGGAAAATATCTTGGCCAGATCTGGGTGCCCAAGAAAGATCATTGTCGATAATGCTTTGGCCTTCAAATCTTACAAATTGGTTAATTTTTGTCAAGACTATAATATAGAGTTGGGACACTCTACTACTTACAATCCATAGGGAAATGGTTTGGTTAAATCCTCCAATAAGAACCTTATCAGTATTATCAAGAAAATGTTATCTCAAAATAAGAAGCCATGGGATTCCCACCTGAAATATGTTGTTTGGGCAGACATAGTTAGCATCAAGAGGGCCATTGGAACTTCCCCTTTTCAGCTAGTGTATGGGTTTGAATCCATTTTCCCCATTCAAATCGACCTCCCTGTGATGAAATTATTGCAAGATGAGGGGGAAGAATTAAATGACATGCAAAGAAGAATTAACCAGTTGATTGAAGTTTAGGAGTTAAGAGAGCAAGTTCAGATAAAGTCTCACGCTCATCAAGCAAGAATAAAAGAAATATTTGACAAAAGGACCAAAGAAATAAATTTTATGATAGGGGATTTGGTCCTGAAATGGGATGCCCAAAGAGAAGCTAAAGGGAAACATGGAAATTTTGAAAATATTTGGCTTGGACCCTTCCAAGTGGTTGCAACCCAAAATAACAACACTTATGATTTAGCTCAGCTGGATGGATAATTGTTTGGGGATCTTGTAAATGGGAGGTTCCTCAAGAACTTCTTGTAGTATTGATCATTATAAAATGTTCTTACCCTGTACATAAATAATCCATTTTCATTTATGTTCATGAATTTTTAATTTTACTTCATTCACCATTCATTACTTCAACAAGTAGGTAGATTTCTAATGTTGTAAGTTGTTGAGCATTTTTGTGTCACATATCAGATCAATTTTCAGGTCTGAAGGAGATGTATATTTTTGGCCAGACTACATAACCCAACAAAACAAGGCACTTAGTCTATAGTTCTCCGCATACCACAAGGGTATGTTGTCGTCGGTGGAGCCAAATGTTAGTATTGTATTTATTATTGCAGTTAAATGAAGGATGAGTAAAGTTATAAGGTCGAGATCAAATGAGTTAGCAGCAAGAAGTCGAGCTTCAGGAGATTTTGTGCAACTCATAGAAACATTTTCCTAAGGAAGAATTAAGAAACAACAAGAAAATCCACGCCCTTGTGCGTATAAGGCAAGAGTTAATCCCTTGGGGCTTGACACAGTACAAAGGGGCTTGTCGTAGTACCTTAAGGGGATTATCGTAGTACCAAAAGTGATCTAGGTGGATATCAGTGGTCACCCACCTATTCCAACTGTCTCACATATAAATTTCATCTTGGCAGTTTCAATTTTCATCTTGGCAATTGTTTTCTATCTTTTCGGGTCCTAAACTTTCGGGGTTGTTTCAAGGCCCTAAACAATGTGTTTTGGGCCCACCACAATCACACTATAGATGGAGTTAGAGTGTGATGGCATTATGTGTAGTCCTTGGATATACCTTTCCAATAGGCTATCGTGCGCCTAAAACAAATATTGTATGCAAAAGTTACGACCCGAGAAGTTGATGTACCAACTTACCCCAACGGGGCCCACATGACTTTTGGCGCTTCATCTCCTAGGGTTAGGTTTTTGGATGTCTAGGGTTTTGGAATTCATGTTTGATGTAAAAAGGCCTTTGGAGCCTCATTTTATTCATCTTCTTATGAATTAGCGTAGCCGTCACATCTATTCTCAGAGATCAACTGCCACCATTCTAGCAAGCTTATTTCAGTCTGTATTTTACAGTTTCAACATATTTGTTATTTAATAGAAGTCAAGTTTTACTGTATCTCTGTTATTATTCACCGTTTCTCTCTGTTAATATTACAGATCTATGTTTTCATTTCGTTCTGCTCATAAATCCAGATCATTGGTATTAGAGTGGTCTGCTCCTTGTTGTTTTTAGTGCATGTCCCTGACGAGGTCATAGTATAAAGAGTTGGGTCTCGAGCTTGTTTCTCTCAAGGACAACTTCTCTCACACGCCCAAGCAACCTTCCACGATGGAAGAAAATAAAGATGACGGGATAGGAGATCCTTTCAAAATGTTTCTCGAGGAATCCCTCAAGCAAAAAAGTAACGAGATGATGAACAACTTTGCACAAATATTTCAACGATTGCCGACAAGCAACACATCTACCTCAAGCTGAGGAGCCACCCCCTTCAAGGTACAAATCAATTTTTATATTCATATATTTGAAGTTCAAATAGATGCAAATGCTTTAGATAAATGGTTAAACCTTCTAGAAGGGTATTTTTTTTCCACAACTTTTTCGATAGAGAAAAGATTACATTTTCGCTCCTCAAGGTTGTCCCCCATGTCAAAGATTGGTGGGAGACTTTCTGTGAGAAAAATGAAATAAAGGAATCTACATTATTTGTAGTTGCACCCACTTGGGGTTCCTTAAGGTATGTTATTGAGGAACAATACTACCATGTTGGAATTTATGACGACCTATATACAAGATGGACCACAATGCGGCAAGAAAGGGAGCAAACAATGCCAGAGTTCACCAATGTCTTCCATACCTTGTGCACCAATATGGGTATCAAATACTCTGAGCGACATCTGGTGCTCAAGTACTGCGACGGTCTGCATAGATACATCTAGAGAGAAATTAATTTTTTGGACATTTCATCCTTGGGCACGGCCTATCGATATGCTCTCAAAATAGAGTAGAAGCTTAAACATAAAACATGGAAGTTTGGGTCTGCAAACCCCTCATAGCAGAAGCAGGGAAAACTCGGCCTTAACCCATAGAACAAAGGGAATATCAAGGATGGGAAACATTAAGACAACCAGTCCAAAACGTAACAAATAAAGACATTGGGAAATGGTGTGAGTTCCATAAGAGCTCCTAGCATAACATCGTTGAATGCTGCTCAAAGCAGTCATTGGTGGTCTGAATCAGATGCATGATCCAAATTTGACTCAGAACAAGAAAAAGGGAGACAGATCATTGATTTAGAACCGAGTGCCACCATTTCTACCACCACCAAGGTCCAGCCCGACGAACCTGATGAACCAGAGGAAGGTGAGCACCTCTTTCATTAATATATGTGGGTGAAGGGTACTTCGCTGCACTTCATCATTGATATTAGTATCCAGAAGAACCTAATCTAAACAGAGGTCATTAAGTGGTTGGTTTTGCCGACATCACCACACCCATAGTCGTACACCATCGTATGTCTATGCCAAAGGAGCGATCTCTCCGTCAACCAATAGTCTCACCTGGCCTATGACATCAAGCCCTTAAAAGATGAGGTATTGTGTGATGTCTTCCCCCTTTAATTTTGTGATGTTCTTTTGGGCCAACCTTATTTATGGAAACATCATGTTGTATATGAATGTAGGCCTCGTAGTGTTATTATTACTTTGGACATGAAATTATACATGATACCAGAGGTAGTCACATCTGCCTCCATTTCCTTTATCTCTGCGAAGCAATGCAGGAAGTTCATCTCTCAGACTGGGAAGTTTTTATTCTTCGTGATTCACGCTTAGAGTGAGAAGAAGATTGTAGCCACATCTAGGGCCTCCATGACAGGTCTCTCCATGCAACAAAAGCAAGTGGATAAGGTCGTGGAAGAATACAAAGACATTATCTCCTCACCCACTGGGGTGCCTCTGCACTTTCAGGTCAAGCATTCAATCAATCTGACCCCCGACGCATCGCTACCTAATGGGCTAGTATATCACCTCTCTCTGTCAGAAAATGAGGAAATCAAGCACCATATCCAATATCTGCTCCAAAGGGGTACATTCGCTCAAGATCATGACCTTTTGGAAGCCCAATCGTGCTTGTGCAGAAGAAAGACAGATCCTCGCGAATCTGCATTGATTGCCAGACCCTAAACAAAATCACAGTCAGGAACTGGTACCCAATTCCTTGAATTGACAATCTACTTGAACAGCTCAAGGGGTCCAAATACTTTAGTAAGATTGATCTGAAGTCCGGATATCACTAGTTCTCAATAGATCATACTGATGTATGGAAGACTGCCTTCAAGTCCAAAGAAGGTATTTTTGAATGGTTGGCCATGCCCTCTGGCTTGATAAATTCCCCAACAACTTTCATGAGGATGATGGATGATATCTTGCAACCTTTCACCAATTATTTTGTGGTAGTGTAATTGGATGACATCCTCATCTTCAATAAGAATTGGGCAGAACACTTGCAACACATTCAATAGGTTCTGCACACTCTGTTCCAACAAAAGCTCTATGCAAATTTGGAAAAATGATCCTTCAACATGAACATGGTCCATTACCTAGGCTACATTGTTGATGAGCATGGGGTGCATGTCGATCCAACCAAAATCTAGGTCATCCATGACTGGCTAGCCCCGACCACACTCACTGAGATCCAGAGCTTCTTAGGCCTTGCCAATTTCTATTGCACATTCGTGTTGGGATTCTACCACATTGCATGGGCTCTTAACCAAGTGACTAGGGGCGGTGGCAAGGAAAAATTTGTATGGGGCCAGTCGCAATAGAAAGAGTTCGAAATTTGAAGCAGGGCTTGTGCTCAGCCCCGGTGCTCTCATTACCTGACCTGCAATAGTTGCTTGAGATTGAGACAGATGCTTCAGAATATGATGTGAGTGTAGTTCTCGCTCAACATGGAGATCTCGTGGCCTATCATAGCGAGACACTATCATATAATTTCCGTAAGTACCCCACTTAAGACAAATATATGTACTCCATTGTACAAGCCTATTGCCAGTGGAGGAATTACATTCTTGGGAAGGAGACAATCATCCACACTGATCATAAGCCTCTGCAATTCATGCAGACACAAGGAAAATTACAGAATGACTTCCATCAGAAGTGGTCCACATACTTGCAACAGTTCCATCTCAACATCAAGTATAAGACAGGGAGCACCAACTGCATCACTGACTTCCTCATCCGACCTCCAATTCCCGCACTAACCGCAGTGCTAAACTCCTACGAACATGAGACCTTTGGATGGACCCAACTCTATGAGTGAGATCCTGAATTTTCCACTACCTACCAGATGTTGGGCACAAACACAATTGTCATTGATTTTCATCTGCAGGACGGGTTGTTGTGTCATCTGGGCCATCTTTGTGGTCCATCAAGCAATCAAGCAAAGCTAATTTGAGAAGGTCACTACATCCGGGTGGCATGACACTTCGATGTAGAGAAGACAGTGGTAGTGCTACAACAACATTTCTATTGGCCAAAACTCTGACAGGATGTCAACAAGTATATATGGTCCTACACGACTTGTGCCATTTCCAAATTGACCATTAAGAAATAAGGCATTTACACCCCTCTCCCTACTCTTGATAAGACTTGAGAATCCATCTCGATGGACTACATGTGGGGCCTTCCTTCAACCAAACAGGGATATGACTGTGTTTTCGTGGTTGTTGATTGATTTTCCAAGATGGTGATTCTTGTCGCCTGCAAGAAGAGCATCACAATAGAGGCCACTGCCAAGCTCTTCTTCGAACAAGTGTGGGTATATTTTGGGATACCACAAATCATCATCTCTGATCGGGACAGTCGGTTCCTCAACACATTTTTGTCGAGCCTCTGGTCATGGCTACACACCAAGCTCACCAAATCCACGACCTTCCACCCCCAAACGAATGGCCAAACCGACATCATCAACATGATGATTGTGCATATTTTGCACATGTACAATTCAAAGAATCTGCACACATGGGATGAGAGTCTTACCTATGTTCAACACAATTACAATAGATCCATACATAACTCAACCGACCACAACCCCTTTCAGGTGGGGTTGTGATTTCAACCATTGGGTCCCATGGATGTTTCACTACCCCTTGCATCCACAAAAGCATAATCATTCCATGCGCAAACCAAAGCTGAAAAGCCACCCGGTTCATTGAACGAATCCAATGCATCTCCCAATAGGTTCAGGATATTTTTCAGAAGTCTAATTCCAAGTACAAGAAGCGCCATGATCAACATCGTGTGCCACACAAGTTTTAGGTGGGAGATAAATTTTGGTTGCACTTGTAGAAAGAACACCTTACATGACCCCATCATAAGCTTCGTCCACTTTTCTATGGACCTTATACCATCACCAAGGCTTTGGGTGACAATTTTTTTGAGCTCAACATTCCCCCCTTCTTTGGCTTGCACCCAGTGTTTAATGTGGACCTCCTTCGGCCATACTTTCCACCATTATTGGATGCCTCAAAGGTAGCATAATAGTTGACACTGACATAGATCAACCCTTCCTGCATGGAACATGAATCCACTGATCATATCATGGAAACACAAGTCAAGGGAACTTTCCAACAAAAATTTCAACTTTATTGTGTTGTCAAAGCAGAGCAACTCCTGCACCAAGGCAAGTGGCTCACCCAGGGCCAAATTCAACAGAAATTTCCTCATCTTATGGGGGAACTCAACGTAATGGAGAACATTGCTTCCTAAGGGGGGAGGATTGATCCAGGTGGATATTAGTGGCCACCCACCTATTCCAACTAGATCACATACATATTTCGTCTTAGCAGTTTCAGTTTTCATCTTGTTAGTTTTTTTTCTAGATTTTTGGGTCCTAAACTTTTGTGGTCGTTTTGAGGTCCTAAACAACGTTTTTTGGGCCCACCACAGTCACATTATTATTGGAGTTAGAGTGTGATGACATAATGTGTAGTCCTTAGATAAACCTTTCCAACGAGCTATTGTGCGCCTAAAGCGAGGATTGTATGCAAAAGTTATGACCCCGGGAAGTTGATGTACCAACTTACCCCAACGAGGCCCACATGACTTTTGGCACTTCATCTCCTAGGGTTAGGTTTTTGGATTTCTAGGGTTTTGTCATTTATGTTTGATGTAAAAATGCCTTTGGAGCTTCATTGTAGTCATCTTCTTGCGAATGAGCGTATCCGTCACATCTCTTCTCAGAGATAAGCTGCCACCATTCTAGCAAGCTTGTTTCAGTCTACATTTTACAGTTTTCACATATTTCTTATTTAATAGAAGTCAAGTTTTATTGTATCTCTGTTATTATTCACTGTGTATCTGTGTTAATATTATAGATCTATGTTTTCATTTTGTTCTGCTCATAAATCCTTATCAAAAAGGGGCTTGTCAAGGTCCAAAAGGGGTTTTGTTGTGCGTAAAAAAGGGGGGCTGAGTCAATAGCCCAGGGGCTTGCCACAAGACTGCGGCATAAAGGCACAAATTTAATAGTTTTCCAGGCCCCTAAAGATCAAAGAATCAAATTGTGTCGCATGCACGACCTTTAAATCAATTTTCGTTGGAATTCTCTCGTCAGAGTTCCCCTTGCGACTTAGCTGCCAAGTGCCCCAATGGGTGTACCTACGAGGAACAACTCAAATTTGATAGGCGCTATCAATCATTCCCATGAGAAGATCAATGGTCTAGATTTTCTCTCGAGTATTAAAGCCTCCCGACCAGGGGTCACATCAGCATGCTAGTGAGGCATTATTAGAGCCAATTAGAGAATGCCATGTGGACATGTGGAACCCACTAGACGCACAAGTAAATATGTCAAAATTGGGTGACACATGTCTTGTTTCCCTGCCACATCAGTGCCAACGTAGACTAGTGAAAATGTGCCACGTTTCAAAGATGAGATCAACATGACGAGTTTTTAGCTTAGTCGATTTCTGTTTTCGACCACAGTGAGATCAACATATCTCATTTAATCTCCTTTTCCTCCTATCGGCGATCGATATTTACTTTGTAGTTCTCCTCTCGGAGTCACATTTAAATCCAAGCCTCAAGCACTCCGAAGAGGTTCCTCTGATGGACAGTGCAAATCTACTCGTACCTCATTCGAGTGGGACTGATCAACAATCCATATTAGATCTTTGATCTCAATATTGTCCTGGTTGGGTGTCATGTCAGCTTGTCAGCAGAGCACTGTCATAGCCAATTGGAGGTTGCCACGTGGACATGTGGAACCCACCAAAATGCATAGGTAAAGGTCTCAAATCCGAGTGACACATGTATTTCTCCCTTGCCACATCAGTACCACTGTGGGCCAATAGAAATACACCACATGTCCAAGATGACATCACCATGATGATATTTTCCTTAGTCGATTATGGGTTCTTGGTTGAGCTATATCGACGACTCTCATGCATTTCGTACCTCCCTGCGCAGCTCTAGATCGACAACCGAGACTTAATTTACAATCCTCTTTTCAGATTCCCTTTAAAATTGATCCTACAACACTCCGAAGAGGCCCCTCCGATGGATGGTCCATATCTATTCGGACCTCATTCAAGTGGGATCGATCAACGATCTAGATCTACTCCAAGGTATCAAATCCTCTCGGCCAGGCGTCACATCAGCCTTCCAGCAGAGCACTACCAAAGCCAACCAACGTCTGCCACATGGAGATGTTGAACCCGCCACATACATAGGATAATATCCTGAAAACAGGGGACACATGTCCTACTTGTTTTCCACATCAACGCCATCATAGACCAGTGAGAAGGCGCCACGTGTCTAGGGTGGTGTTATCATAACAATGTTCATTCCTTAACCGATTTTTGCGCTCAAGTCTAATGTTGGCATGTGAATCGAGGATGTGATGAAATATTCTTTGATACCCTCTTTTCGGAGCGGTGAAGCTTCCATGATCTTCTGAATGTCGAACAATAAGCTCCAATGGTATCGAAGAAGGAATATTCTTTGATGTTCTTGTCAGGGTCCTTGCCATGTCGACATCAACATAGGAAAATAAAGGGGCTTCCACGCATCCAAGATGATGTCCACATGAAGATTCTTTCTTTAGCCGTATTTTGGGTTTGTGATCGGTGAGATCAGTGGCTCTTGGATTATCTCATGTTCCTCCAATCAATGGTCGAGATGATCTCCTTTTGGAGTCCCTCTCGGGACCTCACTCTTAATCAATCTGAAGTGGTACCTATGATCGACGAATGAGATTGCTTGCCGAGATAGATCCAATGACTATTGAGTCGCACAATCTTTGCAAATTTGATTTCATGCTTCAAGGTAATGAACTCATCGGGCCACCGATCAACAACTGAGATTACTCACCGGAATCGATTTGATGATTGTTGAGTCACGCGATCCTTGTAGTTATGATTTCGAACTTACAACCAAAGAGGAAAATGATTACATATATTTCTAAGGAGTAGAGCGTGACAATTTTTTCGGTTTGCAGGTGTACGGTTGTCCCACGATATTAATATGTAACATAATTTCACCGGGGTGAAGGGAAAATGAATTTCACCAGTAGGAAAACCGCTCAAGAATCAAGAAGTCGTAAGAATAATCAAGAAGATGGAAATGGTTTCAAGAAGTGGTTTTAAGGCATGGGAGAGAGGAATAAAAGATAATGAAGTCACCCATTGTGAAGGTTGACACTTTTGGGAGTTAAATATTTTCTTGTAACCAGAGTTGTTCGACCACAAAAACCTTGAGCATAGTGAGTTGATAAATGTAGTAGGCACCATAGATTCTTCCCCCACGTTTAAGTTTCAATATGTATTTCCTCTCTACAATATTTGTGTTCTTGTAAAGAATCTCCTCCCATTCTGGATTTTCTTGTATCAGATATGATTTATAAAAGCTCAAGTAGCAAACTATTCATCATATTCAGTGTTACTGTGTGATGTCTAGTTATGATATAGAGTTGATTCCCTTTGAATGTGTGACCAGTTCTTGTTATTTCTTTATGCATTTGAATGATATGTAGAGGGTAAATCCATGTATTTAGATGTATGAAGATATTAACTATTTGAAGTATGTTTTATTTATATGTATGCATCTGTTAGAGCTGTTGAATTCTTAATTGCTCAACACACTATTATTTTCCATAGGCTACAAGATTCATTCTTAGCAGTGCCATGTATGTTTCTTTTGTTTTTCCTATGATCCAACATTTCATCTTCCTTTCAATCTTGATTTCATGAAACACTCATGGACAAATACCTTTGATATTTGAGAGCATTTTTTCAGCTGGACTGATAATTGTTTGAGGTCCTATAATTTCAAAATAAAGAGAGATCTAGAGGGGAAAACTTCCCAAATATTGCACAATTATTTTACGGCAAATCTCTCCTTAAGATTCATCTTGAGTCTTGGCCCCTGGGGTGCCTCAGGGTCATTCCAATAGCAACCTGGAACATCTCAAGGGATAACATCCGAAATGGCGCCATTGTCAGGGACGTAAGTTAAAGAAATATTTCTCAGGGATACGACATTGTAAGCTCTGAGTCTTTACGGTGAACATGCCTCATGCACTTGGCTGTTAATTTTAGCTCAGTTAGATGGATAATATTTCACAAAATGGGTAGAGGCCATACCTACAAGGGAAACCACCGATACATTCATCATAAAGTTCCTAGAGGAAAATATCTTGGCCAGATTTGGATTCCCAAGAAATATCATTGTTGATAATGCTCATGCCTTCAAATATGCCAAATTGGTTAAGTTTTTTCAGGACTATAACAGAAGGAAAGAAAAAAAAAGGATGAGGGTGAAATATATAGTAGAAATATACAAGATGGGGAAGAAAAGAAGGGCTATGTATAATGTTGACAAGATGGAATCAAACAAAGAAATGTTTGAGATATTGCCCATTAACATGCAATATATGAACTATTCCCTTCACATATTTCACTAGATAAGAATTGAAACCAATTTTTTTTTTTCAATTTGATAGTCTGATCCAGAGATATTCAAACTTAGTATGGAGAAATGAATTTTCTTTTGCTTTGTTCTAGAGTAAAACCAACTAATTATTGTTCTTAAAACTTTGATTGCTCAGGCCTTCTAAATCTTCGCTCCTCAATTACTTGAAAAATAAAAATTCCATCTAACTAAATCCCTCACGTCCAATTGTTACTCCATCTCCCAAATCAACAAATCCTTTTGCTCAACCCACAATCCCAAATAAAAAAACTCCTCCTCCTCTTACTAGCACTTGGCTCTTATTTCTCCTCCTTACATCCATGGCACCATTGATCACATATATCAAATTTTGGCTAAAAATAATATTAAAACCATTTTTAAACCCTATAAAACCCTCAAACAATTACTTATAACTGCTAAAGATAAATTTAAACCAATGCTTGGCCTGAGAGTTTACCAAATTCCCTATTCCTATGGAAAATCATACATTGGTCAAACTAGTAGATCCTTTAAAGCATGTCTTAAAGAACACATTGCTGACACAACCCAGAATCGTATCTCAAAGTCAGCTATTGTCGAACACTCTTTCAAATAAAAAACCTAATTTTCTTTGACCAATCCAAATCCTCTCCTCAACACCCTATCGCTCATCTCAAATCATTCAAGAAGCATTGGAAATTGAGAAACATCCCAATAAATTTAATCGTGATGACGACTACAAACTCACCCAATATTGGAATCCTATCATACATCACCTAGGCCATCAAACCTAATTTGATTCCCTTCCTTGGCGTGTGTCTTTCTTTAACCTCCTAACTCTTTCATTTATTTGACCTCTCTTTATATTTGTTTCCTCGTAATTGAACTTCCTTGTTCTTTTCATTATGTTTTTGAGAGTCATAATTAATCCTATTAGTATTTCTTGATTTTCCTAATTAATACGGTTAAAATTTCTAAATTTTCCTCATCTATTATTCACATTTCTTTAAACTTTTATAACAACTACCTTTTTATTATTCTTATCTCACCAGTCATATATTCATTGTCTTTCAACATCTAAAATAATTATTAATTTGACTCTTAGAATAGTATTATTAATTCAACTCTCATATTATATATTATTTATTATCTTAAGGTTTTTTCATAACAACTTTTGTTTCGTTTATTATTTTTAGTTTTTTTCGTAATAATTATCTTAATATATTACAATTTTGTTTTCCTCTTCTCAATAGTCAGATCTTATCTTTTCTCCTTTAAAAGTCATACCACCACACTCTTTTCTAACATCATAAGTTGCATTTCTCCTTGATGATGGGTAGATTTTGTTGGAGTTACTTCACACACCTAGGATTTTTTTTCCCTAAGGTTTTTCCTTGTTTATTAGTCATAATTAGTCATTATCCAGTCTCCTATATTTTATGAGAGAATATTCCACCTGGAGAATATTCTCTTTCAGTTGACACTTCAGTTTGACTAGTTGAGTTGAGTTTAGCTGTTGCATTGGTTTTGTCACCATGCAATATTGGGATCATCACCAGATAATACGCACTTGCCTTGGGATCATGACCAGACTGGCACATTACCCTTGATTTCCTGAGTTAACTTCTCACTACTCTTTGTTCAGTTAGTTAACTGAAGACTAGTTGACTAGTTAACTCAACTAGGTGGCAGTTCACTCCTGTAACTGCCTGAGAGGATAGACTAGATGACAATTCACTCCCGTCACTGCTGGTGTGTGTCCAGATCACTCTAGACCACCACTATGGCTCATTAGTTACTCATGTAACCTATATCTATTGTAAATTATTCACTCTTTGAGTGTGGAAATAGTTAATGAGAATTCTTTCATTCTTTCTCTCCTTCTTCTTCTTTCTCCAATTCTCTCTGCAAATGTGTGTATTATTGTTTAGTTAGATCTATTCTATGCAGGTTCAACACATTTACATGGTATCAGAGTCAACAGACTGCTAAGCAAAAGCTACACCAAATTATTTTTGGAGGTACTGAAGATTGAAGAACGTAGAAAAGATGGAATATATGTTTTACTCATCGATAATACTTATAACGCCTCATAACTATTTGGAGTGGAAGCCAAAGATTCTACTTCTTCTCAGAAGTAGAGGCTTATACAAAATAACCATGGCAATGGAAGTAGAGCCTGATTCCGCCAATGAGAAAAATGACTTTCTCAATAGATAAGATATGGCCAGAGGATTTATCTTCTTGTCTATTTCTCTAGAAATTCTCCACCAAGTATATGATGACTCACAAGAATCAACTCCAAATGAATTATGGACCAGATTAGAGGTTCTATTCGGGAATAAAGAAGATTGTGAAGATTTCATGCAGGAGATTGACCATATAGAGCTAGAAGAGAAGCCATAAGAAGATCAAGCCTCTTATTATGAAGAGTCTTCTACAAAAGTATTTGCACAAATCTGTATTCCAATAATTGAATATGATGTCTACTCCATTTCATTTTTATTTTTTTCTGAATTTCATGTGGAATATATATGGCATGCATCTCAGGAGTCACATGCAAACACTTTTCCATGCGCAATGCATGCATCTCAGGAGACAAAAAGGGAGCCGCGTACATCAGACTCAATTCTGATATTTTCTGAGAAAAAATTTCAGAAAAAAATTGGATATTTGAATTCCTCTCTAGAAAATATCCAATTTCAAAAAACAAATCGTCCGAAACGGAGTCCGGGAAGTGAAGTTATGATCATTTTAAAATCAACAAAATTTCAACGTTTTTCCGGAAATGGCCGCACGGTTTTCAAAATTTCATCCAAACTTTATTTGGATATCATTCATTACAAGAAGAGAAAGTGGATATGTGTGGACATCTCAATGGTGCATCTACTTCATCAGATCCGTGCATACATCTACATCGTCAACAAAATCTTCAACAAGCACAAACTTGTACAATTGCGAGGTCTTCTTGGAGTGAAGGACACAGTTGCTTAGCAACTGTTTTTTGTTCCTTCTCATTTTTTTTTTTTATGCATTGTAATTTGAGGGGGGATTTTCCCATGAGGTTTTCCCTCTTTCCTCACTTTATTTCAGTGTATCTTTTGTATTTGGATACCTAACATGGCCTCGTTGTTGGGACTCATTCTTTATTTTCACCATAGTGATGTTCAGGGGGGGTGTTGGAGTTACTTCACACACATAGGATTTCTTTTTCCTAAGGTTTTTCATTGTTTATTAGTCATAATTAGTCATTATCCAATATCCTATATTTTAGGGGAGAATATTCCACCTGGAGAATATTCTCTTTCAGTTGACACTTTAGTTTGAATAGTTGAGTTGAGTTTAGTCGTTGCATTGGTTTTGTCACCATGCAACATTGGGATCATCACCAACTAATGCACACTTGCCTTGGGATCATGACAAGACTAGCACATTACCCTTGATTTCCTGAGTTAACTCCTCACTACTCTCTGTTCTGTCAGTTAACTGAAGACTAGTTGACTAGTTATCTCAAATAGGTGGTTGTTCACTCCTGTAACTGCCTGAGAGACTAGACTAGATGACAATTCACTCTCGTAACTATTGGTGTGTGTTCAGATCACTCTAGCCCACCACTATGGCTCATTAGTTACTCATGTATCCTATATCTATTGTAAATTATTCACTCTTTGAGTGTGGAAACGGTTAATGATAATTCTTTCATTCTTTCTCTCCTTCTTCTTCTTTCTCCAATTTTCTCTGCAAATGTGTGTATTATTGTTTAGCTAGATCTATTTTGTGCAGGTTCAACACATTTACAGACTTTCCACTCGAAATGTTGGACGTTTCAAAACTTCTCACACAGTTTATATCCAAAAATATTAGAAGCATTATGACAAACTATGAAAACCTACACACTTGAACTCTATGTCGATTGATGGGGTGAGTATGCTTTGACAAGACACATTTGAGAGAGTTTGTATATTGGTATATGATTTGTGGGATGCACACCATTATAGTCTATCTTCCCACAAGGAATATTATGAGTTAGCACATGGGCTATAGGGTTTAACGAGGTTCTTCTGAGTTAGTACATGGGATATAGGGTTCAACAAGGATCTTCTGAGTTAGTACATGGGCTCCAAGGCTCAACAAGACACTAAAATTCTAGTACATGCATTGGATAAGTGGTTCATCTAGGACAAAGAAAAAATCACCAATAGTTGTCTTGTTCATGCCTTGTGTTCCAATTTGTTAATGTAAGCTATATCACTTGTTCATTATTTATTACTTTTATTATTTTCTAAGCCATGTGTTCGTGAGTGTTAAAAATATATCTCAGGGGAAAATCCCCAAGATCTATTAGTTGGTGTGTGCGTATTTTCAGTACATCTACCCACAATGTAAAGGATGATGCGTTGTGTGAGTGAAAATGACACTTTTTGGGAATCCAAAATGTGACGAAGGGTTGGAAATTGTCCTGGTCTTTCCCTAGATGAAACCTGCTTTTTCAAAGGTTTTTTTCAAGTGACACAAAATTTCTTTGCAATGAGTGGTAAAATAAAAGATATCCTAACTAAATTTGGTTCTATGTTAACATATAAATAAAATAACAATGAAATTATGAGAACACTAACAATGAGAATGGGCGAGTGATTGGTCATCGTTGATGGATTTCAAATTCCCTAAACTAGAAGGAAGGAAAGAAGAAATATTACATTGACAATGTTCAGATTACCATTTTCACAAGCTCTTGTCAAATTTGAGATGGTGGTTTGGTCAAGGACTTCCCTACAAAGCAGTTGTATGTGCTTTCCCAGGGGTTGATCAATGTTCCTCTTCTTTTTATTAGGCTTTAGAATTAGGTCTTCCCTCTACAAAATAAAACTAATTTCCTTAATCAACTTCGTCTTCTTGATAGTATTAGGTTTCTTCCTCACCAACTAACCATGATAGAATTGAATTATGTGTTCAGAAGGGATGATTAAGCTACACAATTTCTTTAGTTGTGTTATCACTTCAATTTGTAGCTCATAAAAATTAGTGGTTGTGGCATGAAGTGTTATCCTCCCCACTGAGGTTCTATTCTAGTAACTTGTGTGTTGTTCTCATAATGAGTATATTGTTGTAACAAATTCTATCTTCTTGTTGATCTAGCCTTGTGCCTTGGAGAATATAGGGTTTACCCTAGGTACTATCCTCGAAATGAGGGGAAGTACCTAGTGGTTTTCACTGAGAGTTGTAACCTGGAAAAAAAGGTCTAAACAATATCTTATTGTAGTCTAGTCATAACACATCCAATTCAAGATCTCAATACTCTATTGTCTTTAACAATACAATCACAACTTATTTATTCACTTTGACTAACATAGTGTGTTATCTAGGTCCATAGGACGACCTTAGATTATCATGCAAAATATTTAATAAAATAAACAATATATTAAATGATATATTTGAATGGGCACTAAGTGATTTTAGGTCCAACTCTAATCCAAGTTCAACATTCTTTGAACCTATAAGTATAATTTGTCTCAAAGCATGTTTTTCTCAACAATATTTGGTTTTGAATGTTAAAAATTTGAAGTCTAGCAAAAGTGTAACTATCGAAGAGTTGGTGGAAATCCAAACATAACTTTGGAAAATTATCATCAACAAAAAAGTTGGCATGGAAATATTGTCCAACTCAAAGTCATGAAATACATATTTTATCATTATAATATATCTTTGTTTGCTATGCTATACTGCAAAATCAATCACTAATCACCTGGGAGTTGGTGTGGAAGCAATGGTTGATTGTATACTGCAAATCCTGACATGCACTAGAATGCAACCAATCTATCATATGAAAATCCACGAAACATTTTAAAATGACAACATCCAAGTTGGCATGGAGAGTGACCACTTGTTCTATCATCTAAAAAATCTAAGCTCCAACATTACATTATTTGATTGTGACTAGGAAGGAGAGGATCCACAGTTTGTTACAAAAGGTTAGTTGAAGTGATAACGATCTCACTCTAAATCTCCATAACATATACATTTGGCATCTAACGTGGAATTTTGATGCTAACATCTTCAAATTTGGATAGAAATTACTATGTTTATGTTAAGGGATTCTTACAACACTACAAGTTGTGGTGTTTTCGTATTCTTAATCACTGCCACAATTTGTGACACTTTCTTAGGTAGTAGGGGAAGATGAACATATTTTGCAATCAACTCATCAAGTTTCATTTTCAGAATCTCAACATCAATTTTATAGATATATATCATCTTCAACACCGAGGACAAAGTGTAGTGCCTCTTTATCAGTATGTTTTATACATTGAGTCCAACGTATGATGTCGAAAAGTATCGTGATCATGTTGAAGGATAACGTGATCCCATATGAATTGAGGGAAATTCTACAACATAAAAGCATTCACCTTTGAAAGAGTGACATGCTTATAAAAAATACTTGAAACTACATCCAAATATGACTATAGAGATGTCTCTAGATCTATTTCATTAAACTCTATCAACTCTAATTCCTACACACGCTTAGCGGGACTATTTTCACTAATCTTGGTAGACTATCACATGTTCTTCTCTTCCTCAAATGCACTCTTTGTTTCTACCAATTTTTTTCCCAAAGACAACACTATTCTACTTAAAGTTTCATAGGCTTGACTTTGTTCATGTGCATTGCGAATGTGGTATTGACTTCTCCACACTGAGACTTCAAACTTACATTTTTCTATTAAAAAACTTACATGTATGTACTAAATCTCAAATTCTTTCATAACACATATTCAACATTGCATCATCTAATGTTGTCAAGGCATCATCCAAATTATCCAATACAATATCTTCAAATTCTTCATGTCCAAGAACTAAGTGGGATAATCTAAAACCTACTCAACCATCTTCTAGAGAATCAATTCTCAATATTAGTTGGACATGATGACACAAGGAACTTCTAGAGCACCCTCTTATGTTGTGTGATTGTGGTAGACTCGTGCAAACTATTTCTTTGAGTATTTCTTATGAATAATTGGGAGCTAAAGGGGGTTATGCGTGCTCTAACAAAGGGAAGGGTGTCACAATTTCAAGGAAAATGGACATGCACAAGGAGTGTTCTAGAATAAAGTGTTCATGTGTGTTAGCAATGGAGGTGAAATGGGAAGTTTGTAGGATGGTGGTATTTCATGGATCTAAAGTCTTTGTTGGGAGGTTGGTCAAGTCATGCAAGGTTGGGTGCAATGGAATTAGTACATGTACCTCTCCAATAGTGGTACACTGGAACCAAATGCATTCATTAATAACATAACCTATGTCAATTTCAATTCAAGACCTAAAAAATCGTGCAATAAAATGCATTATTAAAACACCCATTAATTTTCCCTCATTTGGCCCTCAATAAGGATCAATGAATCAACCAAATTCAAAAATCCCACCTCTCCAATAACACTATATTCATAAAAAGTCAAACAAAAAACACAAAAATTACATAATAAAAACAAAAATCCCACCTTTTTATGAGGAAGACATCATTTAATCTTAATCCAAAAAAAGCTATGAATGCTTTAGACATATTGCAAATACATCACACTATTACACCCTCACTAATGTTACTTCAAGCTTTGTCTCCCCTCAACTTGCTTCTCTCCTATCAATAACCCATTAGATCTTCAATCAAAACACCAAATCATAACCTTTGAGCTTCGTGCACATAAAACCTAATAAATAACTAAGCCCACCACAACTAAAAAAATAATGATAGTAGAGGTCCATTAAGACCACTAGAACCCTCACACATGTGCACTTGTTGTCCTTCACACCACTAGTGCAAAACAAACAATCATTCCCTCAAATACTACAATTCCAAATGTTAATTTAATAAAAAATACAACAATGTAATTCCCATGGAAATGA